>CM031241.1:91244889-91309889 GCA_018340775.1 Taxus wallichiana var. yunnanensis | reverse complement strand
TATTGGTTCCATATTGTGTAGGAATCAACTAAGTACTTTATCTCTCCTATTTAGTTATAATTTTGTATTACGTAAGTTCTTAGCATATGTATATTTAGTGTATTTTATCATATCATTTCTCTACAATTAAATTTAATTATTTTTTTATCAAATCATTTTGCTAATCCTTTCTTCTTTGAACTTCTTACCTTAGGATCCCAAAAACTATGTTGGCTAAAAAGAGGTCCACACCCCTTAAGCATAATGTGACTGATACATGTCTATAACTCTTTTTGAAAATACTTCTACAGAATCTAAATTTCATGACCTCTATCACAATCCTCAATGTGATTCTTTTGTTCTTCAAAAACTTATTTCTTTCTAAGACACCCTTCCTATTGGTCGTGACACCCCTAACATTTACATAGTCCCCCCGACAAAGATTCACTTCATGTGCTCCTTCATCTTCGTAGTCACTCATGTTGTTGCACCTTCTTCTTCTCCTCTTATAACACATGATAATATTAATGTATATTATTTTCTTAATCATGTTCTTGCTTGTGACAATATGGATACCAATAATGCTACTTCTAATGTTAAAAACGTAAATGTGCATGATATTTCTTTTATTAGTAGTCAAGAGGAATGTAAATTTATATCTTTTGCTCTACCAAGTTCTTAATATGCTTCAAAATATTGTAATAATAAATCTAACATTAGTACTCCTATTACTTCTTTATATGTTGATGATAGTTTGTTTGTGAATATATGACTAATTGTGATGACGATTATGCTTTTGATCATGAACATGTTAGTGATGATGTTACTTCTCTTAAGACTACTGAATGTGAATTTACTACTCCTCTTTCTTCTACTTCTAAAGTTATTGCTCATGATGATTCTACTCCTACCACTAGTACACCTCTCATTGTATCTCATGAGTCTACATCTAACATTTCCATAGAGCCTCAATGTTCCTCTCCACCTCCTCTAACTCTCTCTCCTCCTTCTCATGTTCCTATGATCACTCATAATGACAAGATCCAACCTCTCAATATGCCTCTCACTTCAAATCCTATCATGCTTACATTGACAATTATTTTTTCGCATGGAAATCATATTCCTAAAAATATTCATAATTCCACTTTCCCTAAGGAATTCATAATGCCTAAATTTTCATCTTTTGATGGAACTGACAATCTTTATATACATCTCAAGTATAATCATTTAGCCATATTTTTGTATTCTAATGATGTTTTGTTACTAAAATCATTTCTTCATAGCCTTATTGATCGGGATCTCTAATGGTATATACCTGTAGACAAGACAATTTGGTAGTGCTACCCTCGATTGACCCTATCCGCTTCTTTCACCATGGTCCTATCTATACTGTCTAATTTTTATTCATTTCTTTTCTTTAAATTCCCGTCTACTAGCTTATCACCTTTAATTCATAATTCATCTCCATTAATTACCTTAATTAATCCTCACAATCTAATTAGTTTTAATTATATTTTATCCCTAACCACCTAGTCACACATCCCTATGCTTTTTCTAGTCTATCTTTATATCCCACTACCCATGACACTTACCTAGGAAACCCTTACCCGCCTATATGCTTTAATACACTCATCCTAATCCGTAAAATCCCCTTATCTTTAATAAATCACCCATCCACCATCTAAAGGGATAGTTTCCCACAATTATCGGTGACCCACCTAGGTTTTTGTTGACCCTATAAGACTAATTTCACCCCCTTCTAAAACGAGACACAACCTGATCTTTCTTGTGTTGTACAAACCTATCTTTGAATCGAGCATCCTTACACCGTGTCAACCCTCTTGAAGTCCATTAGATCTCTCCTTGCATCACTTGTGGAAACTTTGGGAGGTTTACTTTTATTTTGTGCTTATCTATGTTATCACATGCCATCATTGCAATTATCTTTCAGAAGCTAACTTCTTACAGGTTCAACTCATCAAAATTTTATTCTCAACTTGTCCTTCTAGACATTTTGTCTACGAGTTTTTATCAAGCCCATCTATCCTCATCTTTGTTTAGCACTTCCCAAGTCATCATTTCTCCACCTAGGTCACCATTGACCCAACTCTATTTTTCATCCTTTCTATTTCCAAACCCTATTCAGTTTGTGTTTCTTCTTTGTCATTGTTTCCAGTTCTCATATTCACCATTCTCGCTTATTTGTTACTCCAAATTTGTTATGTCTATCCCCGATTTCCACCAAACTCATCCTAGCGTCTATTGACCCAAGTCCTCTTTCCATCAAATCCATCCTAATTCCCATTTTTTAAATCCTTTCTATTTTTTTGTTTTAGATCCTCCTCTGCAGGTCACTATAAGTGTTCTCTGGATTTTGTGATCACCTTATTTGCATTCAGATCCATTCATATTTGCATTTCTAGCTTGTTATCTAGATCCATCTTCTCATGTCATCATCAACCTATCCTCTATAGTCCTGGATTGTAAATCGACCCAAGCAAGTATAATTTAATTTATGTTAATTTATATCATATCACTAATTTTCATCCATTTCTGTCATTTCTAGATTCTATTATGTATCAATTTCTAGATGTTATTCAGTTATCTGTCATTTGTTTCATTATATTTTATCAAACAGGTTGGTATCCAAGTAATTAAGTTAAGGCTTCTTGGAACCAAATTCTTTTAGGGAGCCCCTCATCTACTATCTAATCCATTTTCCTCTTAGTTATCCTTATTTTGCAAGTTCATCGAGTTTGCAGCAAGGTTATCTACTTTGCGCCTATCCATTTTCATTCATCATACATCAAGGTACCTTAAACCCTTGTATTTTGGAGTTGTTTGATTTATTTAGTATATATTTCACTAATCTAAATAGGAAAGATAAATTTTGGTCAACATTTTGGCATGCCTGGTGGGACAACCCTTTTAGGTGAGTCTCTTGCATTTTCTTTCATTTTCCTATTTTCCACTAACATTTCGGTAAAATATTTTGCTTTTTCTTATTCGTGTTGGGATTCTAGATTTACTTGGATCATTATTCGCTTGCTTTAAATATCAGATAAAAAGGAAAAGAATTCTCCAAGTATTCTCCTTTTTGTCTTATTTTCTCCTTTTTGCATCACATTTTCCCTTTCTTGTGTGTTTTTCCTCATCAAACTTTCACATTTGGATTTGTCTTAAAATGAACCTTTTGCATCCTTGCTTGTTCATCTATCTAAGTAGGGGTTTAATTGGTTGCATTTCACATTCCATCACACACAAATAAATTCACACATCTAGACATCTTCCTACCAGGTGGACTGATTGGGATTTCATCACCCAACAGAAGCCACCACGTATAAACTCTATACGAGACTTAGGCCTAATGTACCTTCGGGTATATCGAGGACTCCCCAACCATAACTACCTAAAACCAACTCTATATTTCCATTTCTAGGTACCTTCGTTATCCATTTCCCTTTTTCTTTTTCACATTTTAATTAATAAAAAAATCTGTTTTCTTGTCTTGTTTTCCATAATTAGCATCGTTATTATTTTCTTGTTTTGTTTCATGCCCATTATCACACGCTCCTTAGCTAAGAAAATGGAACAAAACCTTGCCTCAAACAGTTATGTCATATCATCCATTCTTTTGGTTAGATATTTCATGAGCACCCAACCTGACGATTATCAATTTCCCTCACCAAGGACACGGTGCTCAAACCATTACCATACATGACACCAATCCTTTCATATATCATCATACCATCCCATCTAGGCCACCTATACATATGTTTCCTACCCCTTTAGGGACTATCGAGCATCCTTCTAGCCCTATTTATGACTTCTAATTTTACAGATCTCCCACAATATCTCAATCCCACCAATCCACTCAATTGGTGGATCCTATTCCATGCCCACCACCTCTTATCAACATTATTTCTACTTCATCTAATATTATTGTTAGCATACCTATCCAGCCATCCCATCCTACGACGTTCAAATTTCTAATTCTTATATGTAGTCAAGTATTCCCATTCAATCCCAACTACCTTATTATCATATCTTCCAACATCACACATTCCCCCAACTAGCACAATCTTCACCCTTTCAC
Source organism: Taxus wallichiana var. yunnanensis (assembly GCA_018340775.1). Lineage (NCBI taxonomy): Eukaryota > Viridiplantae > Streptophyta > Pinopsida > Cupressales > Taxaceae > Taxus > Taxus wallichiana. The sequence goes on along the minus strand of CM031241.1, from coordinate 91,305,814 downwards.
ATCTTTAAGTAACCTTTTCCTAATTTGCCACCAACAAATGAATTTTCACTTTCCACACCTTACAAATTTAATCCTTATGCAATCAATACTATACATCAAACATCTCCATCCTTACCTATCTCATCTACCTCATCATCTACTCCTACCTTAGACATTGTTCCTATGACTTCTTCAATATCTACCCCCACATCCACATCAACCATATCCATGACTACCACACCTATCACATTAACTTCTACCACTTTTCCTACATCTAAATCTATTCCTACCTTTACCACATCCACATCGACTTTGACTATACTTACCACTTCATCCACATCTATCATACCCCAACCTACCATATCTAACCCACTATCCATGTCTACATCAAAATCACATATCACTACATCACTTGCATCACCAAACATCCCAATTGTACCCATCTCTTCATTAATCCCAACTACCTATATATCTACCAAATCTACAATCTCATTCACATATACCTTGACACCCTCATCACCTTTTCCCATGGCTTCATCACCTATTTTACCTTAATTTACTACACTTAATCATCCAACATATACCATTCTCACATTTATACCCACTACCACACTAATCACATATTCTTGATTTTCAAACATATCAATCGTACCTCTTGACACATTTATGAAAACAAAAGCTCCACCTAAGACAAACACGAAGGGTGCTCGTGCCTCCTCTACAAAATCAATTGTTTCCACATTAAATCATCCAAAACCTACACAATCCACAACTCACATAAACCTCATCAATCTCATCATATAAACACCTCTTTCTCCATCAATATTCTTATCTACACCCACCATCAATCCTACACTTATATTAATTCACCACTTCCAATATCTACTTCATTGGATTTGACCACCATTTTAGTCACATCTATTGCACCCTTTCCTATTATACCATCCATAGAATCAATCTCGGTTCAATTTTCGTACTTCTACCTGCACCAACTAAATCAACTATCATGACCACATCTACACCATCTTCTCCTCATACATATTTTTAATAGTTTGTGAAATTACTCCAACTCACCTTGAATTCAAATGATCCTCCCATCTCATCCTCACAATCAAAAATTTCTTCATATTCTTTATACATTATCATTAAAAACTACTCCCTCCACCTGTATCAACCACAACACAACCTTCAAAACCTCCGGTTGAGATTGTTGTCATCCCTCCCAATGGTGCCTCTTTGCAAACAAGATCTAGAATCCTTGACACGTTTCCTCAATCGTCTCTTTCACGACCTCACAAAAAGATAGACATTATTCTTCTTAAGAAAAAAAAATCCAATGCCACATCATTTATCTTAGGGCCACATCCATCTATCCTAGGGCTAGAACCTTCATCAAAAACATTACAATCAATCAACCAAACCAATCCAAAATCATCCAACACTTCTTCTTCTTCTACACAAACCATCACTAAACCTAAATCTAAAATATCAAAACCTCAAAGCACTACGACCCAACCCTCAACATTCAAGTCATCTCACACATCCATGTCTCAAACCTCCACTTCCTCTCCTAGATCTAAAACTTCTCACAAAGAAAACACACCTCCTAATGCTTTGGTTAAATCATATGCATAGATCCTTCAACACTTGCTTCAAATTTTTTCCATCACACTTCCTCCTATCAAAGCCTTCGATCCACATAGTAAGAAACCATCATGGTTGAATCTCAATATCATTTTCACTTATCATCATACTTTGGGTCATGACACTAAGTATTGTAAGGCCCTCCAGACCATTATCCATAATATTACTAAGGATGATGAATCTCTCATCCAAGAGGATCTTCCTTCTCCATCCACCACAACCAATCCAATTCCTATTTCTACATATTCATCCATCAAATCTCTTCCTTCATCCACATCATCCCTTATCATCTCTCCTCCACAAGAGGGTCATCCCTTGTTCATCTATATTTTTATATTTCTAATCATCTCTATAATCCCCAACCATCTATCTAATCCAAATCCAAAGTTTTCATCGACATTCCTTCTAATAACCCCATCCAATCTCCTTCAACATCTACTTGTTCATCCAAATTTAAGTTTCCTAATTTGATATAGTCTCCTTCAATGGGGGCATCTTCCCCTCATTATTGATCCTATCACATATTCTTCCTCATATACACATCATATCGCCATCAATTCATCCCTTTATGCATCAAATGGCTCCTTTGACACTGGGGACTTCACTTTAGGATCAGTTTTCTTGTGGATTAATTTCTTTCATCCTTGAAACTTGTCTTATTTACCTCATCCAATCTTATCAAACCCATCTCATCCGATCTCATCTTAGGAAGAAAACCTATCTACCACCTTTTTCATCTTTACTCCATCCCCGTGGCCATATTTGTGCCTCTTTCTTGGCACCATCCTCTCAACGAAGACCACCCATGTGGCCATATTTTTTCCTCTTTTGAGGCACCATATTTTTCATCCAAAACCCACTTTTTGGCCATCCTCGTCTTGTTAGGGACATATTTTTTCTCACTTCCTCAATTTTTAAAAGGTAACGCATAGTTTTGATTTTTTCTTGCCTATCTCATCATATCTTATCTTTTGTAAAGCTATCATACTATCTTGTCGTGAATTTAACATTGATGACCTTATCGTTAAAGAAAATTAGAACATTAATACTCTAGAAAGGAGGCAATGTGGAATTTTTCCCTCACTTTTATTAGACTATACATTATCATACATAAGTGTGGATCGAGAGCCTATCATTTGGCTCGCCTTGATAGTCAACTGAAATTTTAGCCACTTAATGCATTACACTTACGACCATTTTATTATTAGCATGTCTACTAGTGATAACTTAGTCATATCCTTAGATCATTCCTCTATCATTAACCTCTTTTATTTATCATTATAATTATTTAGAATAATGTGCTACCTTCACTTTCACGACATGACCTTAAATATGGGCACCATGGATCTATCCATAGAATTTTCCTTATGGATAGGTTCTCCTTCTTGGTGAGAACTTCATGATCATTACATCCATCACCCTCTTATTTACCTATTGGAACCATGCTAAGGGTCCATGGGTGTCTCTTGTACATTCATTGTCCCCTTCTAAGTGGTCTATCTAGATATTCCTAGCTCTTTCCCATGTAAAATTCAAAATTTATGGATGCTCTTATAAAAAGTCAAGGTTATAAAAAATAGACTGCTCTCGTGAAGGAAAGTTATTCCTTCGAACAAAGAAAGAAAGAAAATCAAATAAAATAAATAGACTGATCCCTCAAAGGATGGCTATCATGTGTATCATTCTTTCCATCTATATCATATATGTATAAATTATACCATACCCTCAAAGGATGGATACTCTTTTGTATCATGGCATTGAAGGCTTCTCGCATTGATCAACCTTATATTTTATCAACATCCTAAGAAATATTTCCGCATGATCAGATTATTGTTTCCTTTTCTTTGGGGCACCATATTATCATCCATACCTCATCTCAAGTCTACTTTTTTTCCATATTTATGTTCCTTCTTGAGGCACCATACCTCATCTTTCTATGTTTTTCCTCCTTGGCCATTATTGTGTCCTTTATTGGGGTACCATTATTTCTCTCCTCATTTTTTTTTCTCTAGGGTGTCATCGCTTCATCTCATCTTGTATCAAGTCCACCATCGTGGCCATATTCATTCCCCCTTGGGGAATTTTATATCATCACTTTTTCTATATTTTACCTCTTTCACCATATTCATTCCCTTTACAAAGGAACCATTACTTCCTCCTCATCTTTTGTGGATGCATACCTCCTTAATTGATTCCTCATATATGAAGGATTTCACATCATTTTCGTATTTGGTTGTGCATAGTTTGATGTCCGCTTTATGACCTGTTGGTCCCCAAGGCTTCTTGCATCCGATTGAGTGGTTTCCCATTGGATTCCCTCCATTTTCCCTATGATTTTCACTCACTCGTAGGCTCTGTAGGACATTTCCATTTTCTCCATTAAGACCATCCTTTGTTCCTTACCAAAGTGATATCGAATCACCACCACGGTGTCTATTGTTGTTCGAATCCTTGTCCTTTGGGGCATCTCACCTAATTTTATCATTTTACGCATATTTCTTCTCCCACCCACCTTTATTCATCTACCTCTTTCAACCTCGTAATTGATTCCCTTATGCATTATCGATCCCTCTTTTGAGGGGGATCTCATCATCAATCCTTCGTCATCCTTCATCTTAAATGTTATCTTTTATGATTTTTGTCTCATGGCTTGCTATTGCAAACCACTCAACAAAAGGGGGAAACATAGACACCAAAATTTGGAAGAGCTACCCTCGATTGCCTACATCAGCATATTTCACCATGGTCCTATCTAGACCCATTTAATTTTAATTCATTTATTTAATTAAAATACATGTATAATATCTTATCACCTTTAATTCATAATTCATCTCCATTAATTACCTAAATTTATCCTCACAAGCTAATTACCTTTAATTATCTTTTATCCCTAACCACCTAGTCACACATCTCTATGCTTTTCTAGTCCATATTTATCTCCCACCTACCCATGACACTTCCTTAGGAAACCCTTACCTGTATATATGCTTTAAACACACTCATCTTAATCCCTAAAAATCCCATATCTAGAATAAATCACCAATCCACCATCTACCATCCAAAGGGAAGGTTCCCCTGATTGGCGATGACCCACCGGGTTGCCGTCAACACTATAAGACTGATTTCACTCCCCTTCCAAAACATGACACAATACAACATTTCTTGCTCTATGTGAACTTATCTTCGAATCGAGATTCCTTGTAGTTTTGTCAACCCTTTTGGAGTCCATTGGAGCTTACCTTACATCAATTATGGAAGGTTTGGAAGGTTTACTTTAATTTTGTGCTTATCTATGATATCACATGATATCATTACTATTATATTTTAGAATCTAACTTCTTGTAGGTTCAGCTAATGTCAAAATTTCATCCTCAACTTGTCTTTCCATCTATTCTATCTGCGGGTTGTCCATCAATCCCATCCATCCTCATCTTTATTTAGCACTTCCCATTTCATCTTCGCTCCATCCGGTCATCATATACCCACCTTTTTATTTCATACTTTCTATTTCCATACCCTTTTTAGTGTGTGCTTCTCGCTTTGGCATTGTTTCTAGTTCTTAGATTTTCCACTTTGTTACTCCATATTTGTTTTATTTGTTCTCAATCTCCACCAACTCAGCCCAATCGCCATTGACTGAGTCCTATTTCCATCCAATCCATCCCAATTTTTTTCTTGTATCCTTTCTATTTATGTGTTTCATATTTTCCTTTGCATGTCACTATAAGTGTTCTTAGGCTTCTGCGATCACCTTATTTGCATTCAAATCCTTTCGGATATGCATTACCAACTTGCTATTCAAATCCATATGCTCAAGTTGTCATTGACCTATCCTCCGTAGTCCGGGTCGCCATTGACCAAGCCATGTACAATTTACTTTATGTTAATTTAGAACATATCAAGTACATTTCATCCATTTCTTTCCTTTCCAGATTCTGTTTTATATTATTTTATGCATGTTATTCAGTTATATTTCATTTGTTTCATTATGAATTCCTTCCTTTTTGCATCAAGTAAAGAATGAACTAATTATAGATTACATTTTACATTTCAATTCTTACATGCATAAGTTATTATTTCAGCCTAATGATTTAGAAAAGAAATTTATCTTTTGTTGTGGCTTGATTCCTATATTGAAAGAAAAACTATTATATGATACATGTGAATCTTTTACTCTCTTATGATACAAAGTAATTGATTTAGAAATATATTTAATTGCTAAACATATTATACAACCCCCTTCTACTTCTTCTACAGCTACTACTTCTCCTCTTCCATCCATTCAGTTTCCTCTATGATCCCCTATCTATGCATCCACATAAGATTATTCATTCCCCTCCACTACATCAATATTCACCTAATTCTTCCTCTCCTACTCGTGAACCATTGCACTTCTCACATAATACAAAACAACATAATGTTATATGATCCTTACTTGATAAGTGTCTCATCCATTTACCTTCTACTCAACATCATCCACCTCGCCTCTTATAGCATCAATGTGACCACCCTTTCTGCAATTTCCACTGCATCAATGGCCATCGTGACAATGATTGTTATGCTCTCCATGAAAAATTACAACAATTAGAATACAAAGGTGTCATGTACTTTAGCTCTTTCTCTCATGAGTGTTTTCTTTCCCATATTCCACATAAGCATGCTTCCACCATTGTTTACTTGTATCCTTCAGCTCCATCTAAAGTATTCATCCACCCACCTCCTAAGTTCATTATTCATCCATGTCCTCCCTCTCATCCACCTGTGGTCACATCCTCTCATTCCAAACATATTGCTACATTACCTCATTGGCTTCTAGGTCCCTTTATTTTTCACTTCCTCCCACCACACCTTTTATTCTTGGATTTATTCCCTCTAGAAGCCAATTTGACGCTTATTCTAACACCATTATTGCTTTTTATGTTTCATGCATGCCTTGCAGCCTCTTCATCTCTAATATATGACATCCATTTCATTACCCTATCACATCACATACATATATTTCTAAGATCTTCCACTCACTTTTATTCACATACATTATTTATCTAGTTTACTACTTAGCTATTCATTCCCGAGGATACTATATTGCATCATTCAAAGCAATCAAAACAAATTTTGCAACAATGCACATACAATATATCACATTACACAATTACTATTATGTATACATCATATAAAATGCACATCACAAATAAATGCCACATCAACACATGTATATATATATATATATATATATCAAAATCATAAGTTACAAAATATAATCACCGAGAGGCAAGCCCTCATGCCTCAATAGAACTAGAGGCTTCACCTCTCACTCTGCGCCACTAGTCTTGGCCTTTATATCTCTCCGGTGGCTCCGTGCCATAGAAATCTTATCCAACTACCCCACATATCATCCCCTGAAGCTCAACATATCAATAAAAAATCTTGATCTAAGGCTCCTCCTTATATGGTCTACCTAGATCTATCTACCTCTGTCGGCAAGCCTCATCGCACTTGCTTGATAGCATAGTACACATGGTTGATGTTATAGCTACTAGCTTAAACAAATAGGCATGCTCACCCCGCAATAACATCAATTATCATTAGCATACCACCTCCAACAATCACATCTAGAGGCACATTTCACGTCAATATATCTATCTAAGTGTCCACAATCAATGACCAATAGGAATCACATATAATCATAAACACCACCATTAGTTACTACACACCTTTGCAATATCTAATAACCAAATAATAAAAAAAATACTTACACTCCACTCTTTTAATCTGCTACATCAACTACCTTATGGGCGGTGTTTTTCACTCTACTCCTCTAACTGTTGGTCCACCATCCACATCCACCACTACTAAATATATTAACACCCATTCATGTGTCACCTATCACTCCTTGTATTCCTAGCTGTACCCCACATCATCAAGCTATATAGGTTCTATAGTTGCATCAGCCTCATCTAGACCAAGATGCGCTAGATGTGCTCCTATCAGGACTAACCTTGTGTATGATCATATCACCACTTTAGTATATCTCAAAGATAGATATGGCTCCTAGGGCACATATTGGGCCATGATAAACTTCATCTATACCCACTCACCCTAAAAAATCAATCACCCCTAGGAATCAATTCTCTAACCATATAGTTCGCGTATACACCACAACTTTACATTATCCTCTACCCATTCATTACAATCTTTATATGGCCTCCATATGATCACACCAGAACCATCGATTTGGCATAGACCTATAGATGGTTGTATCCATGCTCCTACTATGAGTGCCTACACACCTCACGATAAATATCTTAGGTCTAGTCCACTTGACTGTGGCTCACTCAATGGCATTGATATCGCTATATCGTTATATGCTCATACACCCATACATGTAATAAAGTAGTGAATCCTAGCCCACCACCATGATCCTCTGTGTGAATCTATACAAATCTCTATACATGTGAGAAAATATACATCGTGCCCATGCATACCTAGTCCCATAATCCTCTATCCTACAACAAATATCATGCATCTTATACAATATCCCAACTCCACCACCCTTCACTTCCACCGACAAAGTTAGGATCACCGCAATAAAATTTCATAAATGTGGAACAATACATCTTAATAGCATACCTAAAATTATATGAGTCTCTATTTGTACTTTTCGCTAGTGAAATACCATCACGCTTGTTAGCGAGAAAATTTTCGTGGATAAATTGATAGACTTCTTACCAACACTCTAGGAGTCTAAGTCCCTCTACTTAACCAATGCAGCTCTTGTATATGCATACATGAGTAAAATTGGGTTTTTCATGGGTGGGCTTATGGCCAGGGATTCAATAGGAAACTCCACTAACCCTCTGTGGAAAAATCTTACAACTATTTGTAAGGGAATAATTTACTAGGAATGAGGGAAAGGGAGTGAGAATATGAGGTAGGGAAACTAATGTTGCAGGTATAAAATCAGATTCCTACACACACTAGTTAGAAACTTCATCACATGCACTAAAATTAGGAAGAAACAATATTGTAAACAACAACAAGACCAATTAGAATTTAATGAACACAAAGTATCAAGTAAACCCCTTAGTTAAAAAAGGCTCGAAACTCCTTCTTATATTGATGCTCAAGTAGAAATTGTACATAGTATGAGAATGGAAGACATTGAGAATAGGGGAAAAGTGGCTAACTCTTTTCACTCACAAGTGAGAAAAATATCTCTCATGAACTTACAAGAATACAACCAACTAGAAGAATTTCAGAATTAGAACCCTTTGGAATGAAGAGCTCATTACAATTTATAGTGCTAGACTGACTCCTCATCTTCTTGATGCTCTTTCATATTCCTCATTTTGAATTTAGACTATTCATATTCCTATCAAATGTTCAATCCCTTTTATAAAATCAATGTGAATTAATTTACATTATGTTTCTAAAGTCACTTTTAGGTGAGTTAAAGGCATATTAGAAAGTGCAAACCCCTAACATAAAATTAGAACATGGAGGAAAGAGAATGTTGGGGGGGAAGAAGAAGGAGAAGGAAAAGAAAGGATGTCACCCCGATAAAGTATACAAATCCTTTCGATTGAAAACTCAAGTGCGGTGAGACCCCAATGTCCGAATCTGCTACCTCCTAAGAAACTTCTTCAAATTGGCTTATGGAAGCTTTGGAATGAGTGTTTAAAAAAACTTGTCAAATGACTTCATTTATGACCATGAACACCAACTCTAAAGAGATAGGATCTTAGAATTGATCATGTTAGGTTGAATTGGCTAGTTTTTCCGATGACTGAAAAATTTCACCCTTCATATGATATACATGTAACTCGAATCATGTAATTCTCCAATGTACTAAAACTTGGATCCTCAAACGTCTTATACTACAAGAGACTTCCTTTAGATGATGCATGAACCCCACGAGCTAAGTGTTGTCAAATGATTGCATTGGTTAATGTGAGTATAAAACATGGATATCCCTTCAGGAAATACTGAAGCTTTGGAACAAACTCTGTCTTGATCCCCTACAACAACACCGCCACACCTTTGCTTATTTGATTTGGACATGATCCTCGATGCGATTCTAATGGCATTTGATTGTGAATTCCACATCGCACATACTTGATTAAAGCATGAAATGAGTGTCAAATGACACCTGTTGAGATCCATAAAAATAGAGACTTCTTTAGTTCCCCTTCACGAATCTAAACTTCATTGTTTCTTGACACTTACCGTATTTTGAAAGGGTAACTATTTTTGGAAAGTGTCAATATTTTCCCTCCCTGGTCTCCAACTATTGATGGCATCATGAATTTTCAAATCCTAGATTACTCCCTCTATTAAATTCCCCCTTTTGGGATGACTTGCTATTTTTAGTAAGTGTAGAAAAAGTAACTTACTATTTTTAGCAGTGTGAAAAATCAGCCCCTTGATCCTTAAGCTGGGTGTGATTCGAGAATCTCCTTCCTTCTACGCTCTTGCCACTTTTGGACCAATTTTATATTTTTGCCATGTGCCCATGGGACCACTTATAATTTTTTAGTAGGTGTCAAATTTGGATCAAAATTCCCGTTCGATGAACTTTCAACTGCAGTGCATCCTTTGTGTTCAATGTCTCCTTCGCAGGTTCTTTTGTTGATGACTTTCCCAAAATAGTAGTCCTCTATGCAGAAGACATGCTATTTTTAGAAAGTGGGATTTTATAGATTGGATTAATGCAAAACGAAGTTTTCTAATATGGTTTTTTCCAAGTATAGTCCCTCGAAATTTTGTGCTTACCCAATCAAAATTTTGGGAGATTTTAAACTTATAAATTTTTGCCCCGGTGACACTTCTTGACACAACATCCATTAATGGACCTCAAAAATTATAGGTCTGGTTTTCTCCTCCATTTTTGACAAAAAAATATTTTTTATGGGTTTTTGTTTCTTGTGCTTCTGGTGAAATTTCTCTTCAATCCGGTTTCGGTTTGATGAGAAATTGAGATTTTTTCTTCATTGTGTCGGAAAGAGGATTTATTTACTATGAATGTTTTATGCCATGAGAGGAGGGTCTAAAGGTGTTTTTATGATGTTTTTTTGATAGAGTAATGAATATAAAAAAAAATTGTCAATCCGTGCATCCGTTTTCAATATTTCTTCAAAATTTGATTTTGCGGCAATGGGGATTTTCATTGTTCTTCTTCTTTGTTCTTCGTTTCTTCTCGGTAGCTCGATGAAATATTATTCTGATACCTATGTATCACCATGGGAAATATTATTTTATTTTTATGGTGGATCTAGTTTGATATTTTCCAATGGAAGATTGGTGGTAGGGAATTACAGAGGAGGAGTTTGATGATATAGTTGTGCACAAGAATGCTAGATGTTAGAAGCGGGAAGCAGGTGGGGTTTTTAAAATTTGAAATAAAGCACAAATGGCAGAGAGGCACATTTTCATTTCTTTGACATCTCTCACCTCAAATTTATGATAAGTACATCAATTTTCATAGTGTGCCTCAGCTTGACATGTGGCGGAGATCCAACGGTAGGGGATTAAAGCCAAAAAAATAACTTTAAAGCACTGATGGGTTGGAAGATGGTCACTTGAGGGACCTTAGGGCATCATGGAGGGCTAGGCACATTTTTCCACCCTTTATGTCCCTCACCTTAAAGTGACATGACGGACATCATTTTTCATGGTGTGCCAGGTGATGACATGTGGCAGTGATCTGACGGTTGAGAATGAAGGCTTGGTAAGCTTTGGAGGTGGAAATTCACTCTTAAGGAGGTCACATGGGTGACCAAGAGTCTCCTTAGGGGCTGGGAGAATTTTTTCATGTATTATTTCCCTCACCTCAAAGTGACATGAGGGACATCAATTTTCATGGTGCGCCAGGCGATGACATGTGGCAGTGATCTAGTGGTGAAGGCTTTGAGCTCCCGCCCGGCCCTCAGGGGGTTGAATCGCAATCTTGGAAATTGTATAAGGGTCCATAAGGCCTTTGGGGGATAGAAACATTTTCCAACCTTTATTTCCCTGACCTTGAGGGACGTAAGGGACAAAATATTTTACAAGGCTCCTGGAGATGACACTTGTCCTTTCAAAATTTTACTAAGTTCTGAACTCGCTCCGTGAGGCCAACTTGAAATGGTGATAACTTGAGCTCCTGATGGAATTTTTTGATCAAATGTTATATGATATTGACTTAAAATGGCCTTTTGAATCTAATTTTTGGGGTATTAGGTCTTTATTCCTCCATTTGTCCCTAAAAATTTGGAGTTTTGATCTTGTACTCTACCTATGCATAAGAAAAACTATTTCTGAGGACCCATTGTGCCAAAGTGTTGTGGAAAACATAATTTCATCATCTTGTAGGGATTTTAATTCCCTTTATGATGATGTTTTCATTTTTCTCCTAACTCCATTGAGCTCAGGATATCACCTTTGAGAAGATTAGCAACTCTTTTGGCTTGTGCATTGCGCTGCCAGGCCGATGAACCCTAATTTTGGTGAAATTGCCCCAACTTCTCTGAGTCCTTCCTTAATCTTCCTAAATAACTTCCATGATATCCCAATGCCTTTAAATCACTTCCATGTCTATTTTGGATTTTTTTTCTACTCTATAGGGTTTCTCCAGTCCTAGAAAGGCCAGTGATAGCCCTTCCCACAGCTGCCTAAAGCTTGCAATTTTCAATGAAATCTTAAAATCACCTAGGGGAAATGAATGTACTTTCCTAAATCACATAGGGGGTGAGATAACATCAATTAGGAGGTCACTTGGACTGACTGGGCAGACTCGGGGTGCCTTGGAAGGGTAAAACTTGAAAAAAATAACACAGGGGTATAGTTGTCATGCTTGGAAATTGACAATTTCCTTGTTACAAATTTGTATGAAAAAATTTGGCTCAATCTTGGGGACATGACATGGATAATCCATAATCTCAACTTTAGACCATATAATCCATTGACCAATACCTTATCCATTGTGCCCTATGGATTCATGGACAACTTACAACAAAAGAGAGAGAGAGTGAGAGAAGAAGGAAACACACAAACACCAAAAACAATGAAAGGAAACACATAACACACATAGAAAGGAAATGACACACACAACAAAAAGGGAAACATGCCTAGAAATCACGTATGGTACAAGGTAGGGGATATCCCACTTTCACTAAAGTACTTTTCATTCCTCAAAAACCCTCAATAGGAAACCTTGAGTGGTGTTGTTCTGCGAAGCCATTGACTAGTTCCATAAAGTAGCCTCCTTTCCTTAAGTGTTAATGAAACCCATCTGCTTTTGTGATTGTTTGTGTACTTCATAGCAGTGAGTCTATATGAGCTTCTTGATGCTTAGGCCTTCACTTAGAAATTTTGTTTCCTTCATGTTCTTTCAAATTGGTTTCATAGTGCTAGTTACCTTCCGTGTTTATCCACATAGCTAATTCTTCATTGAGCATCTCATCACTGCCCCAAAGCTTATTTTTGTTCAAATTTCTTGAATATTATAAGTTACTTTCTTTCCCAAGTCTATGCTCTTTGATAGATTCTCCATGAGAAACCTTAGATTCATCCTTTATCTCTACTCCACTATGAGGAGTGTGTGTACTTGTAGAAGGATCGGAGGAAAACTCATACTTGTCTTGTATGTCCATGACATAAGTTAAGAGATCAAGAATCAGCTCGAGGTATTTCATAACTTCTACTACATCCAATAGTTCTTACACGGATATCTCCTTTGTTAGTTCATGCAGCTCATCTTTGTATGGCTTCGAAGAATCATTATTTTTCATCTCAAGGTAACTATCCAGAGGGATTACTTCATCATCTTGGTAATCACTCCTTCATCAAGAGGAGCTTCATCTTCAAATTCCTCAAAACTCCTTGCTTCAATTTCTTCATCATGGAAAGTGTCTTCCTCTTCAAATGGGAAAGAAAATACCTTGATTTCATCATTGCACCCATCAACCCTTGGCTCGGGAGGGGCATCATATTTCTCATCTGTCTCTATTTCAACATGGCCAATATTCAAATTGGTTAAGGCTTTCAAATCAGCTTCATTCTTTTCTTGTAGATTCATGGCTTGCATCAGGAGTTCGAGACTTAGCGAAAGATATTTTGTTTCTTCCACGGCTCCAAGTAGTTCTTATACATACCATTATTTCAAAACTTTCATGGGCTCATCACCATTTGGTCTTGTCCCTCCATGGATGGCATGGATGAGATCATCTTCATTTCCAAATGGGAGTGAGAACATCTCCTCTTTTTAGGTAAGTGTATAAACTGGTTTGTCCATTTGAGATTCGCAAAAAAAAATTTCCTCTTCTTCATGGTTTGCATCGTCCCGAAATGGGCTACCATTGTAACTCGAATCTCATTATTTCAAACTTTCATGGGCTCATCACCATTTGGTCTCTGTCCTCCATGGATGGCATGGATGAGATCATCTTCATTTCCAAATGGGAGTGAGAACATCTCCTCTTTTTAGGTAAGTGGGTTTGTCCATTTGAGATTCGCAAAAAAATTTCCTCTTCTTCATGTTTTGCATCGTCCGTAAATAAGGGGCTACCATCTTGTAACTCGAATCTCCTTTATGCTTCTTCAAGGTCCATACCTCTCTAGTAAGGCATGTCTAGACCTATAAAGATGGGAATATCATCTTACTCCTCAGTTGTCATAAAGTGATTCATTTTCCCAATATCTTGATATAAGATTTTGGTTCCTAGAATTCCATACTTTCACACCATGAACCTCATCTTTTTCTCTGGAAGAAATTTCAACATGTCACCCTTCACTGCTATGGTTTTGGAAGAGAAATTTATCTAAATTTTACCCCGAGTCTTGGCAGAAGCTCCGACCTAATAACATTCCAAAGGTTACGGGATGTCTGCTACCAAAATAGTCATTGATATCCTTTTATCTAGAAATTTGGCAAGAGCCACATGTGCATCTTTAATCTTCCCCACAAGTGGGACTTCCTTTGATTCCATGGAGTAACAAGAGCCACCAGGTGGATTCATGGGGAGTTTAAGAGCTTTGGAAACCTTCACAAGCATGACATTATCTGAGGCACCGAATCTATTATGTAATAGTTCAATACATATTCCCAATCAGAAGGGAGACATAAAAAGGATCAACCTTGTATTTATTTGACGCACTCATGGCTAACATGTTTTATGAGGGAGGGGTAGGTGGGTTTGGTAGTATTCCTTTAGAACTAGGTGTTACAACATAAGGTGTTAAACTACCATTTTTGATATATCGGATGAATTTCTCAAATTGTTTAGGGTGAGTCTGTAAATATTCAGTTTTGGTAATATGCACTTTGGATTTTTTCACGTATTCTATGAAGTCAAAAGGAAAAGATACGGATGAGGGTTATGAAGGGATTGCTTTTGGATTTAGGAGAGGTTTGGAAAGGGAGTAGATTTTTGGGCAACAGAGGGAATCTTGAAAGGTATAGTATGAGTTTTCAAAGTACTAAATTTTGCGAGGAGAATATTTATATTTAGGAGAGGCATTAGAAGACTTAATTGGAATTGCAAGATTCTTCTTACTTACTACATGATCAAGTTTCAACCTTGCGGACTCCATGGGGGGTGGGAGTGGAGATCCTCGACTGATTATTTTGTTTTGAATAGTCACCACAGGAGGATCTTCAACATTATTTTTCTTCGTTGGAGCGGTAGAAAAGGATGCTTCCTTTTGAGATTAGGAGTGAGTAAACACAAAACATGATAAATTGGGTGCATCTTCTTCGTCATCTTCATCACCTCTAGAATACTCAAAAATATGATTTGTGTGTCATTCTTGAGTTCTTTTATTTCTAGGAAACTATCACATTCATTTTCTTGTTCAGGATCTTCTTCATTCTATTGACTCCTATAACTTGTATTGATAGGTGGGGCCTCCAAGGAAAGCCTTCTGGGGTGCTCCTGCAATCTGATTTTTGTTACTTCTTTGAGAATAAACTTTTTCAAATATTTCCCTTCTCAACGACACCATTTCATTTGCCATTTTCTGAAAAAAAGGATCGGTTCCTTAATCTCTAGGATGTTGAGCTTTACTTTTTAAAGGATTCTTGATCTTTCTAGATAGGATGATATCGTCATCAAGTTTAATGGTCAATCTTCGTTCTTTTGTAATATCCCTCGGTTGAACTCTTCGTAGGAAAAATCCTACCTCCGGTGATTGAGAACTAATAAATAATCTCTTGATGTTTTTTCCTTATGGTGACTCCTCCGGTATCCTACGTAGCAATCAATCAAAATGAGCCATGAAGTCTTTCATAGTTTCATTTTATCCTTTCTTTATTTATGCTAATTGAACAAGGAGGTCTTGACATTCCTCAGTAAATCTGAATCTTTCCTTGAACTTCCTTTTAATGTCATTCTAACAAGTGATGGATCGGGTATGTAGGAGGTAGAACCATTTTTCGCTTTTTCTTAGAGGGACTCCATAAATGCAGTCTTACAATTAACATCTTCATGTTGGACACCAATAATTCTACATGATGTCATGAAAGAAGCGATGTGTTCTTAAGTGTAAAAAAGGCACGTGAAGCGTGTCGAATCTTATTAATAATCAATCAATCATTTACATAGGTGCAAAGGCTGTAATATGTGTGCGTGTGTGTGTGTGTGTGTGTGTGTGTGTGTGTGTGTGTGTGTGTATGTATATGTATATGTATATGTACGCATGTATGTATTGGACAACCGAGATACAAACAATAAAGATGTTGCACAGGTCCAACAATATTCCTTAATACACAAGCTTCCAAAATACATCTAGGAAGCAACAATAATTAAGTACAAACAAATAAGTTGCAACTATGCAACAAACAGTCCTACGAGATAATAATCCAAATATAATGGTTATAAAAACATAACCAAATAATAATAACCATACGTGACTTAATAAGTCAAATAATATGGTTTTAACAATATAATAAGTTATCACAAATTATTACCTATGAAAATACAATGCATAATTATTATCCTAACATTCCCCCCCTTAATTTTACATTGTCTCAAGGGATGAGGAGAGGAACTCTCTGAACATCTCAAACTTGTCACGTGTAAGTGACTTTGTGAAGATATCTGCTCATTGTTTAGTTGTTGGAAAAAACTGAATCTATATATTTTTCTTCAAGACATACTCGCATATGAAATGTACATGTACCTTAATGTGTTTTGTTCTTTCATGAAAAACTAGATTGCGAACAAGTTTGAGAACACCTTCATTGTCAACATACATGGTGTTCGGTTTGTCTGTGGTATTCAATTCCTTGAGTATGTGACGTAGACATATCACTTCACGCATGACTTCTCCTATAGAACGATACTCGACTTCTATGGAAGAGTGAGAAAAAAGTGTTATTTCTTGCTTCCCCATGATATTGGTCCAGATCCCATAAAGAACACAAACCCTGAAGTGAATTTTCTGTCATCAATATTGCCTGCATGATCTGAATCTAAATAGCCTAACAAGAAGAATTTGTGGTTCTTATTGTAGTCTAGTCCAAGATCCATTGATCCTTTGAGATACCTCAAGATGTGACTCGGTGCTTTCCAATGACAAACTTTGGGTTCCTACATGAACTGGATAGATGGCTCACTACAAAGCTAATATCTTTTCTAATGTAGGTCGGGTAAATGAAACTTTCAATCAACTATTGATAGAGAGTGGCATTTACCTCGGGAGATGGATCTCGAATGAGATAAGCTGTAATTTTTTCTCCATATGTGTTGTAATCGTTGTGCAATCCATCATCCTAAATTTCTTGAGCATTTTCTCGGGTATATTTCAACCGAGAAACAAATATGTGGTTCTCTTTTTTCCATACTTCCAATCCAAGACAATAATGCATCAACCCAAGATTTGTCATGTCGAACGATTGATTAAGATCTTTCTTCATTGCATCAATTATCCTCACTAAAGCGCCCGATTGATGACTAGATCGTCGACATAGACAATGAAAATCACAATCTCCCCCCTTGATTTTTGATGTAAAGATTGGGACCGTATGGATTTCTAACAAATCCATGTTATACGAGATGCTCATCAATTTTGATGTACCATGCCCGAGGTACCTATTTGATGCCATACAAATATTTCCTAAGTCTGCATACCTTTGCTTCTTGACCAAGTACAACATATCCCTCAGTTGAGTCATGTAGACTTCTTCTTGTAAATCTTCATTCAGGAAGGCAATTTTTACATCCATCTGATGGAATTTCCAACCAAATTGTGTAGCTAGAGAAAATATCATCCTGATCATTTTGATCTTAGTTGTGGGAGTAAATGTCTCCTTGTAGTCAATGCCTTCTTTTTGCATACCCCTTTACTACTAGTCTCGCTTTATACTTGTCCACTATCCCATCTGCTTTGTACTTCATTTTGAATATCCATCTACATCCAATGATTTCTTCCCTGGTGGAAGATCGACAAGTTGCCAAGTGTTATTTTTCATTACTGACTGATATTCGGAGTACATGTCATCTTTCCAATATTTTGAATGTAGGGCTTCCTGGACTGGAGAGGGCTCATTAGACTCAATAACTCTACTCATCAAAGAAAATTTCAATTCTTCTCTTGCTTTACTACGATTATTTGGTCTAGGGGTGGATGTATCCAGTAAAGTATTCATTCTTGCATCTCATAACGTACTAGTATACCACTTGGGCATACGCTGAATGGTTCTCATGGGTCGTGGTTCTATCAGATCATCACCATCATCCCCATCATCACTTTCATCATATGTGGGAACATCAACTTCATTTTTACATCGGTGAAGAATCTACATCAAGTGATTACGGAGGAGGAGACTCATACTTCCTTCTTCTCAAAGAACTCAACATATTTATTGGTATAGAATTTTCTAGTCTTAGGATCCGTTAATCTGTTCCTAAGAGTCTCTTCACTGTACCCAATGAAGATGAGTTTTTATGATTTCCTATCCAATTTATTTCTATTCTGCTTGGGTATGTGCATACTTTCTTTGCATTCGAATACTCGAGGTGTACAACAGATGATTTCTATTTTGACC
The DNA here is from genome assembly GCA_018340775.1 of Taxus wallichiana var. yunnanensis. Lineage (NCBI taxonomy): Eukaryota > Viridiplantae > Streptophyta > Pinopsida > Cupressales > Taxaceae > Taxus > Taxus wallichiana. Next base: position 91,287,171 of record CM031241.1, on the reverse strand, counting down.
ATGATTCATGTGGCATTACTCCATCAAGAGCAAGCTGTGGGCACTTTCTTTAACAAATACACAATTGTCTTTATTTCTTCTACCTAGAATGTGTTTGCAAGTCCAAAATTATTGATCATGCATCGCACCATTTCCATTATAGTATGATTACTTCTCTCAATGAAACCATTATACTCTGGTGTGTGTGGAGGAGGAATTTGTCGATGAATTCCATGATCTTTAAGGTAGTATTTGAACTCATCACTAGTGAATTCCCCCCCGTGATCGGAGAGGAGAGTTTTTTTTTATGACCAGTTTCATTCTCAACAGCTACTTTGAACTTTTGGTAGGTTTTAAAAGCTTCACTTTTCTTGCGAAGACAAAAAATCCACATTTTACTTGAATAGACATCAACACAAAGCATGAAGTATTGAAATCCATAATGAATTGGTTACATCAAACTGTAAAGATCGGTATGAACCAGATCAATGTTGACATGCACTCGAAAATTACTCTTCTAGAATGAAGCTCTGTGTTGTTTTCTTACAAGGTAGTGAGGACACTTGTCGGTATCCTTCTAAAGAGATGGTAAACCATATACCATATTATGCCGGTGAAGTGTCTAGAGATACTTGAAATTAATATGACCAAGTCTCCAATGACACAACTGTGTAGAGGTAGAGTTCTTAGCCACAAGTGCCTAATCATCTCTATGGATAATATCAAGTTGGGACATGCATCCCACATTGGAGGATTTTGCAACTATTTTCGAGCCTCATGATTTGTCTCAAATTAAACACGTGTTCTTAAGGGAATGACTATTAAAGTCAGTTTTTAAGTTTTCATCTAGGAGTTGATTGAATGAAAACATATCTTTAGTTAACTTGAGGGGACATATAAGACATCGATAGTCTATAGTTACATGAACCAAGGGTAGAGAAATGTTCCCAATCCCTCGAATCGTATATGATGGATCATCACCCAATGAAACATGGTTTTTGAAGGCGTATCCATCATTGAAGTAAACCAGTCTCTATGGTTGATCATGTGTCAAGTTGCTCTTGAATCAACATACCAGAAATCACTAGATGATGTGGAAGGTTCACTTGATCGAGTAGTGTACAAGTAGTCTTCATTATCTGAATGTTCTTCTTTCTCAAGCAATATTTCCTTTTTGATGGGGTCTTCTTTTCCAGTTCCCATTTTTCTACCCTTGATTGTAGTTCATATGTCCCTTGTGAGATTGTTGGTGTTGAGGTCCAAAATTACTTGATGAACCTTTCTTGTATGTATTATACCAACAATATTTCAAATCATGTCCTCTTTTACAGATTGGACATTACTTCTTCTATTGTTTGTCCCCTTGATGTTGATACTGATTCTGATGTTAAGAATTTTGATAAGAATTATATTTTCCTTTTCCTTTTCCTTTCCATTTTTGATGTGAAGAAAGTGCCTGCTCTTTTCATCATCCTTATTATACATGGCTTCCTCTTGTTGCAGTAGATTTACCAACTTATCAAAACTCACTGTTATATCTGACAAGTTTAGGGTTGTCACAAAAATGTGGTATGAAGAAGGGAGAGCTCTCAGAACAATGGGAATGAGAGCTTCATCAGTGACCGCTTCTCCTAAGGCTAGAAGTGAAGCCCTCAACTCTACAACTCTTCTCAAGAAAGCTTCAATTTTCTCATTTTGTTTGAACTTCAGTGTGTGTAACTGACTCTACAAATTCATAATAACATTCTTCTTTTTAGCCTCGTATATTATGCTTAACTTATGCCATGCTTCTTTAGTTGTTTTGGCATCTTGAATGTGGGGTTGCACATCATCAGGAACTTCAAAAAAGATGATGAGCTTGGCCTTTTGATCTGATCTATCAAACTGGCATTGTTGTATTGTATCAGTAGTTGATCTAGTCAGAGTACCATTCACAATAGGCCAGATATCTTCAAACTCAAGTTGTGTCTTGATTTTTTCTTTCATGCAGCATAGTTGCTTCCTCTGAGTAGTTGTGAATCTAGAAGAAAGAATTTGGGGGCATTGATGCCCATTTTGTAGAAATCACTGACAAGGTTAGGCTCTTATCACTCCAGGTATAATGTTTCCCAATCTATATACCATCAATCGATATACCAAACCTTTCTATATACACACCCTTCTGATATACATGTCAGTATGTGGAAGAAGCTCGCCCTTTCTATATACCCAAAGGTACGTGAAAGAGGCATTAAAGTATGTGAAAGAATTCGATACTTGGTACCAAGACACGCATCTTGAAAGTCATCGTGTGATTATTGACATCGGCTTAAAGAAATATCATCATACGTGTGTGTAACTTTGCTATATACTTGGATAATTTCTCAATCCGGACTTTTGTCGTGCAATCGTTCACGAGACAAATGGGAAGGTTCATAGTGTGTGCATTGTGTCCTTATTACTCCTTGTCAATTTAAAGGTTCAATGCCCATACGACATTGTTGCAGCTATATTAGGTGTTAAGTTCAGTAGTAGTTTCGATGGCTTTACCCATAAGCACTTCCCAAAGGCGCTATATATATCGAACACTGCGAATGAGATCTAGGATCTCGTGAGTGTTTTAGAACCAAATTTCATTATTTTTAATTACAATTATCTGCTAGTTTCTGAGTAGTTACAATGTTTTTGGTTGACTATGGCAACCTATAAATTAGTACAATATCATTGAAGTATATAATTACATTCAAAAAAATTGAAAAATTGAAAAATTGAATGGAAGGCAAAAAAAAATGTTTTTGGGCCCTGGTGGCCTTGAGCCCAAAATGACCCTCTATGCCAAAAATTACAAAACAAATGGCTGAAATGCAATTTTTAGGTATACCTCCTTTAGCAAAAGTAAATCGGAATGAAAAAATAAGAGGTCTAGGAGAAAAAAATTTTTTCCCTAAAATAGGGTTTTTACCACTAAAATTTTAGGGGCCTTTTTAGTTATAACTAAGGATTTTAGGGACCTCTAAATTTGGTAGTTTTTCTAGTTTTTCCACCAAGTTCCAATTGTTTAAAAAAATTGTGTTGGGGGCGGGGGTCGAACCCCTCACCTCACCCACCCAAGTCGATAAACTTATCCAACCTACCACTTTATGTGCTTATGCAATGAAATAAAGCATATAATATTTAAACAATAAATAATGACCTGACCTTTTGAAAGGAAACATGGCTGGGAGGCTCCACATGGAATGCATGCATGGAAAATCATTTAGGATTTATGCCTTAAACGGATCTAGCTCTTTTATTTCCTTGCCACTTGATTCTTTTGTTTTGTTTTTATTGCAGGTTCGCGAGTCCTAGTTTGGGTGGGGGACGGCTCGGCCAATAGAGATTGCTCGAGGAGGACGCCTTGGTATATAAATAGATATTAGTCATTTGGTTACCATGTCGGTCTTTTGACTCGTCCCAACCAAAGCAGAAGAACTCTCCTGAAGAACCTAGTGCAGGGTCTACTTAGCTCGACCAACTTGATTGTGATAGCTTGGCGAGGGGATCAAAATGTTGTTTGAATGCCATTATGATGTGGTTTGTTCACTATGGGAAGTCTCTAGTCTGATCGACACTACCAGAGCTTGATTTACCTCACCCAAAGGAGTCTCGACTCATTTATGGGCATGGCCACTTTCCATCAAACAAAACAACATCATCTAAAGATAAGGCTCGGTTGTGTTAGGACCCTTAACTCATCATGTTTTTAAGGAGGGGCTTAGTTTGATCTCGATCAAAGTGTTATCCACTTACCACTATTTGATAGCAATATATCTCGGTTTACAAGATCTCAACACGGCTTAGATATGTAGAGTTTTTATCCAAATCAACACACCATCCAATATTTTGATGAATAGCTTGATATTCCTTTCATGAGCAGACTCACACCTTAGCTCAGTAGAAAATCTATGGATTCGACCGATAATAGCAACAATCTTGGTTTCGTATGAGCTTGGTCTCCTCTAAAAAACTCACCTCCAAATTTGGTGTTGCGAGTCTACTATTAGTTGTGACTAATAGTGTCACCAAATTTTAGTGACATAACCCCTAATGGGGTAGAAATGATTTTTTTAAAATTTTGTAAGTGCCGGGAAGCAAATTTAACTAGCGAGAGAGGACACCAAGGTAAATGAAATTGTATTTACATTTACTTGGATATCACACAGAGAGGTTTTGGGACTACGGGAGATCTATGAAGCTATTAGAGGCGGCATTGGCTCTCCAATGATACAAATTTCTTCTCCACGATTTTTCTTCCTCTGCAACCTTTCTCCAATGTTGCTAGGATCTTCAACCAGCTCTGGTGCCAAATGTAAAATAGGGATGGAAGCCTGTTAATTTGTAACTATGCAAAAATAGTCTATGAGATAATAATCCAAATATAATGGTTATAAAAACATGACCAAATAACAATAACCATACGTGAATTAATAAGTCAAATAATATGGTTTTAACAATATAATAAGTTATCACAAATTATTACCTATGAAAATACAATGCATAATTATTATCCTAACATTTAGGATGTTGTGTGTTGTCACCTTTGAACTTTTTAAAGTTCTTACAATAACCCGTTGGTAGATCGTGAAGAGGAGGTTGAAGAGCAAGTGGGCTTGTATTCCTCCCCCATGGAACAATGGGTCGAGGTCTTTCTACTTCATCTTCCATTATCATTTTTTCTCCTACTTCTACAAATTCTTCTTCAAATTATTCTTCTTCCGGGAACTCAATGCTCAACGGTGGTTTAAAAATGGGAGAATTTGAAGGGGAATATCAACGGGAGTTTGGATAGGATTGCTAGGTGAAATTTTTGATGACCGGATAGGGATGAGGCTTCAAAAAATTAGTAGATATTGTCTTTAACTCATCCTTTCTAATTTTTCAAAGCCTCGAAAGTGGGGTTGATAATTCCTCTCAATCTATTCAACCTGGTGTATCTCCTTTTGGCCATCTTTTGGAAATTCTTACAGTGGGAATACAAAAGGACACCGTGGAATATGAAAGGTCATGTGTAGGAATTTGATAGTGTATCTTTCAGCAATGGATTTTCATGAACTCTTTTTTTTTTGTTTTTTCAATATTTGATTTTTTTAGTTTTTGGACCTTGTGGTCGTATTTTGGGTGCAAATGCTGCTAAATATGCCCCACGGTGGGCGCTATGAAAAAAATTGTTGGAGACAAAAATTTTCAGAGAAAAATTAATGGACTTCTTACCAACACTCTAGGAGTCTAATTCCCTCTACTTAACCGGTGCAACTACCATATATGCATGTGCGAGTGAAAGTGGGTTTTCTTCGGGTGGCCTTATGGTCGGGGATCTAACAGGGGCAATCCACCGACCCTTTGGTAAAATCTTAAAGATATTTGTAAGGGAATAATTTTATAGGAGAGTGGGAAAGGGAGTGAGAATATGAGGTAGGGGAACTAATGTTGCAGGTAGAAAATCAGATTCCTGCACACACTAGTTAGAAACTTCATCACATGCACTAAAATTAGGAAGAAACAATACTGCAAACAACAACAAGACCAATTAGAATTTAATGAACACAAAGTATCAGTAAACCCCTTAGTCAAAAAAGGCTTGAAACTCCTTCTTCTTGTATTGATGCTCAAGCAGAAATTGTACATAGTATGAGAATGGAAGACATTGAGAATAAGGGAAAAATGGCTAACTCTTTTCACTCACAAGTGAGCAAAATCTCTCTCGCGAACTTACAAGAATAAAACCAGCTAGAAGAATTTCAAAATTAGAACTCTTTGGAATGAAGAGTTCATTACAATTTATAGTGCTAGACCTGACTCCTCATCTTCCTGATGCTCTTTCATATTCCTCATTTTGACTTTAGACTATTCATATTCCTATCAAATATTAAGTCCCGTTTATAAAATCAAGGTGACTAAATTTACATTATGTTTCTAAAGTCACTTTTAGGTAACTTAAAGGCATATCAAAAGTGAAAACCCTAATGCAAAATTAGAACATGGAGGAGAGAGAATGTTGGGGGAAAAGGAGGAGGAGGAAAAGAAAGGATGTCATCACCGATGAAGTCTACAAATCCTTGTTGATTGAAAAATCAAGTGCGGTAAGACTCTCTCGAATATGCCACCTCCTAAGAAACTTCTTCAAATTGGCTTACAAAAGCTTTGGAATGAGTGTTTAAAAACACTTGTCAAATGACTTCACTGATGACCATGAACACCAACTCTGAAGAGATAGGAGCTCAGAACTGATCATTTCGGTATGAATGGGCTTGTTTTTCTTTGGTGACTAAAAATTCCACACTTCTCGTGATATACCTATAACCCGAACCATGTAATACTCCAATGTAGTGAAACCTAGATCCTCAAACATCTTATACCACAAGAGGCTTCCTTTAGATGATGCATGAACCCCACAAGCTAAGTGTTTTCAAATGATTCCATTGGTGAATGTGAGCATCAAACATGGAGATCCCTTTAAGAAATACTAAAGCTTTGGAAAAAAATCTGTCTTGATCCCGCAACACCGCCACGCCTGCATAGTTAATTTGGATATGATCTTGACGAAGATTATGACGGTGTCTGATTGTGAATTCCACCTCATACATATTAATTGAAGCATGAAATGAGTGTCAAAGGACACTTGTTGAGATCCATAAATATAGAGACTTTATTGGTTTCCCCTTCATTAATATGAACTTCATTTTTCCTCAACACTTATTTGTATTTTGAAAGGGAAACTAATTTTGGCATGTGTCAATATTTTCCCTCCCTAGTTTCCAATTGTTGATGGTAGCATGAATGTTTAACTCTCATAATGCTCCCTCTATGAAATTCACCCTTTTGGATGACTTCTACTTTTAGTAAGCACCAAAAAATCAACTTACTATTTTTAGCAAAGTGTAAAAAATCTACCCCTTTGATCCTTGGTGGTTGTGATTACTGATAATCTCCTTCCTTCGTGCTCTTCCCACTTTTGGAAAAAAAAATATTTTTAGCGGTGCACATGGGACCACTTATATTTTTTTAGTGAGTGTCAAATTTAGATCAAAATGCCCTTTCGATGAACTTTCAACCGTAGTGCATCCTCTGTGTTCAACGTCTCCTTCACAGGTTCTTTTGTTGATGAATTTCCCAAAATAGCAGTCCTCTATGCAAAAGACATGCTATGTTTATAAAGTGGGCTTCTGGAGGTTGGATTTACATGGAACGAAGTTTTTCAATATGATTTTTTTCCCAATATCGTCCCTTTGAAATTTCGTACTTACTCGATCAAAAGTTTGGAAGATTTTAAACTTTTAAATTTATGAGCTAGCAACACTTCTGGACACGGCAGCCATTAATGGACCTCAAAAATTACAGGTGTGGTTTTCTCCTCCATTTGCAACAAAAACATATTTTCATTATGGGTTTTTTTATCTTGTGCTTCCGGTGAAATTTCTCTTCAATCTGGTTTTTGGTTTGACAGGAAATTGAGAATTTTTTTTTCGTTGTGCCGAAAAGAAGATTTCTTCGATGTGAATATTTTATGCTATGATAGGAGTGTCTGAAGGTTTTTTCTGATGGTTTTGATAGAGGAATGAACATAAAAAAAAATTCCAATGCGTGTATCCCTTTGTAATATTTCTTCACAATTCGATTTTGTGGCAATGGGGATTTTCTTGTTCTTCTTCTTTGTTCTTTATTTATTCTCCGTAGCTCAATGAAATGTTCCTTTGAGACCTATGTATCACCATGGAAAAGAGTATTTTATTTTTTTGGTTGATATTTTTGAGCTTTGGAAATGGTGGAGAGGTGGTAGGGAGTTACAGAGGAGGAGTTTGTTAATATAGTTGTGCATGAGAATCTTAAATGTTAGAAGCAGGAAGCGAGACGGGGTTTTTAAATTTTGAAATAAAGCACGAGATGGGAGAGAGGTGCATTTTCATGTCCCTTAAATCCCTCACCTAAAATGGATGTGACAGACATTAATTTTCACAGTGTGCATCATCTTTCCATGTGGCAGAGATCCGATAAAGAAGGGATTAAAGCCAAAAAAGTAGCTTTAAAGCATTGAGGGGATGGAAGTTGGTCACATGAGGGACCTTGAGGAATCATGGGGGATAGGAAAATTTTCCAACCTTGATGTCCCTTCTCCTCAAAGGTACATGAGGTACGTCAATTTTCATGGTGCACCAAGTGATGACACGTGGCAGCGATCTAACGGTTGAGAATGAAGGCTTTGACAAGCACCTAGGGGCTGGAAATTCACTCTTGAAGAGGTCACATGGGTGACCAGGAGTCTCCTTAGGGGATGGGTGAGTTTTTTTCGTGTATCATTTCCCTCACATTAAAGGGACATGAGGGACATCAATTTACATGGCGCGTCAAGCAATGACATGTGGTAGTGATCTAACGGTGAAGGCTTTGAGCTCCTACAAGCACTGGGGTTGGGCTGGTGATCCTAAAGGTTGCATGAGGTTATAGAGGGCCTATGGGGGATAGAAAAAATTTACAACCTTTATTTACCTTACCTTGAGGTACATGAGGGACAAAAAAATTGTGCAAGGCTCCTGGAGCTAACACTTGTCCTTCCAAAATTAAACTAACTTTCGAACTCGCTCCAAGAGGGTAACTTGAAACAGTAATAACTTGAGCTACCGATGGAATTTTTTGATGAAATTTTATATGATATTTACTTGAAATGGAATTTTTAATCCAATGGTTTTATTATAATGTCTTGATTACTCAATTTGATCCCTAAAAATTGGAGTTTTGATCAGTACTCTACCTCTACATGAGAAAAATTATTTGCGAGACCCATTGTGCCAAAGTGTTGTGGAAAACATAATTTCATCATCTTGTAGGGATTGTAATTCCCTTTCCGATGATTTTTTTCTCCTAAATCCATTTGGAGCTCTCGAAATCACCTCGGAATCTCGGCGAGTTGTTTTGGCATGTGCACTACCTAGCCCGTGAACCCTAATTTTGGTAAAGCGCCTCAACCTCTCCGAGTCCTTCCCAAATCTTCCTAAATCACTTCCATGATTTCCTAAGGCATTTAATCTCTTCCATTTCTATTTTTTTTTTTGTTCCGCTCCATGTGATTTCTCCGGTTCTAGGAAGGCTAGCGATAGCCTTTCTCATACTACTGCCCGAAGCTTGCAATTTTCAATGAACTCCTAAAATCACCTAGGGGGATGAACAAAATTTCCTAAATCACCTTGGAGGATGAGCTAACATCAATCAGGAGGTCACTTGGACCGATTGGGTAGACTGGGGTGCCTTGGAAGGGTAAAACTAGAAAAATTTAACATAGGGGTATAGTTGTCATGCTTGGAAATTGACAATTTCCTTGTTGCACATTTGTGTGATAAAAATGCTGCCCTAATTTTCCTTTGGGCATAAATTATAGTGATCACATGTACCATCTCTCCTATAATAGGAAATCCTTAAATCTGATACACATCCTTTAGGGTCATCATCATCTCACCAGTAGGAAAACAAAATGTACATGTATCTATGCACCATCTATCACAAAAAAATTCAACATAGGCATATTATGGGATACCTCCCCCAATCTAGAAATGTGTCACAAGCCAACACGGTCTAATGTATCCCACTCCACATCTGATAACCCCAAATTAAGCAATGTACTCAAATGGTGGCCTTCTCGAAACTCTCTCGAGTGTATATCCCTCTACACAACATAAAAAGTAACAAAATCCTTACATTAGCACACTATATACTACTCAAACAAGAATCATAACTTGATAAAATTAATCATTTTTTCTAATTTTACAACATAGTTCCCAAACACTAACTGGGACACCAATTCCCAAGACTAGGTCAAAAACGCCAAAAATAAGGGTACTAGCGCCGGGAAGTGGGTGTTAATGTCCCCATGGACAAAAAACATTGTGGCCGCTTCTACCCAGTCGAAACACCAAAAATACAAAAATAAAATTTCCTAAAATTTGTGAAAATAGACATATTTGACAAAAAAAATCAAACATAATCATACATACCAAGTCATCGGTCATCTGCAAAGCCATGACCGCCACTACTCTCTCGAATCTTTTCAAAGTCGCTACTCTAACATGTGGCATCCTTATAGCTCATTGCTCCAAATCTCACTTGATCATAGTACTAATAAAAATACTATTCAAACTTTTCTCTATTACTATATATAGCTATTCCTATTTACAATATACTATAGTCACTATTTGCAACAATTTTTACAACTAATACACATTGTAAATTTTCACTCATATCTTGAGACTTGTAACTCTGTTTGTCTCACCATTTGTGCCATATGGATCATAATTTTATCTAGCAGTGTACCATACAAATTCCAATATATCATATTCAAATCCGGCACATGTACCAACCAATATCTACTCATACTATTGCAATACTATCTATAACTATTTTTCATTCACTATTACATACATCTTCCACACTTTGCTTTCAGCTCAATAATCAAATTTATGTGTCTCACCCTTTCACTAAAAAGGGTGTATATAATCAATATCATATCATGATCCCTCTCAGGTTATAATACATTCAATCAACACTTTGAACTAACATATTATTATTGAAACTATCTCGATATCGTGCGATGACAAAGGTACAATTATCATATTCAACATTCAATATTTTCTAGTATTTAAAATCTATTCTCCCAATTGACCTAGTATGGGGAAAAAAACAAAAATATCTCTATGAGTAATTTACTAAGTACACAATCTCAAATCAATCTTCTTTTATTTGAATCAAATCAATCAGTCTATATAATAAACACATTTACTATTTCTTCCAAATGACCTAACTTGGGAGCTTTACTATATTACTATCACTTCCAAATGGCCTAACTTGGAATTCATCTAGAATTATTCATATTGAAACACCCGTTCTTTGTAGGAGTGGGGGAATGAGACATCATTTCATTTCCTATATTGTTCCTATATGGGTTATTCAATACGGAACAAATGGAACTAAGTTTGGTCTTTGTTGAGAAGATAAAATATAGCTCAAGTATGGAATCGTAGAAGGTTTGGGCACATGGAAATAGGGCATATAGGAGTGCATGGAAGTGTGAAAACACAGGTGCGCCCGGGAATAGTTTTGAAAACACTTAGCTACTTTTACAAATTAAGGTTAGTTTTAGGGCATGGAGTGCAGATCACATAATGAAGACTTGCGAGACTATGCAAGCCTATTTTAGGATAAGCAGCAATTCGAGTGTCATGCCAAGTTGTGGAATAATAATAAGATTTAAACTAGGAGTTAAGCGTAGAAGATCTATTATTAGCGCTTAGATACTTTTGTATTCTCATGTAAGGGCACATGGCTATTATTAGCATGTATCCTATTTTGAAGGTTCATGGGGGTGAAGGGCAAGTCCCCCTTTAAATATGTATTGATTTACACGGTTTAGATAGTTTGTGATTATTTTAGTGTTATGATGTGTGTTTATTAACATGCATGACTAAGGTGACATTATGATGATGTATGAAGCTTCTGTGTTTTACAGTATTTAATACAATGGATCTTATTGGATGGATAATGGTGTTAGATGTAACTAAACATGGATCTTCCATGGTAAATATCATTATAGTCATTGTTTAGTTAATCTTTCTTATGGTTAAGATCTATATCTGGTTTATGCACTATGGAATGTTTACTATCTGCTTTGTGGAAATATATATATATATATATATATATATATATATATATATAATCATGCTAACATTCTGGATAAGCATCTCTAAAGAGGGACTTGGTACCCTTGCATGCTTCGGTGAGTGCTCAGTTCAGGTTGAGTGATGTGTCAACACGCCTTGGGCTATTTGCAGTAAATTCTAGGCTACATCATTGGTTTCATTTTCTGGACCTCTTTTTTAGTTGTTTTCTAGGATTTTGTGTGATGAATACATACTAGTTGACTTTGGCCAATATTGAGGAGTGGTTAGAAGATCTAAAGGAAGAATATGCTTGAAGATTCAACACTAGAGCTAATTTTAATGCACGTGCACGGTTTGAAACAGAACTTGTATCATGAGTTGTACGGTACTTTATTTTCTTTCTTCCCTATAGATTTGTATGAATGGTTGGTTTCTTATGCATCTAAGAGGAATTGGAGGTTACACACTTTTTTGGATGCAAGAATAATTTGAGGCCTTGTATGATGTAGATCTGATTTGGACACGCTCTGTAGATATTTGGTTTTGTGGTGTTTTGAACAGCTACACATTCGAATACGAAGTTTTGACTTACGCTTTCCCGGAAGTTACCGAGTTCCATTCTTGCACAAGCCCAGAGAATCGTATTTGCATGGTTTTCGCTGGTGATCAAGATCCCGATTGTGAACCTGGATTTGGTAAAGAATCCTATGGCCAACTAAAAACCACCACGTGTGGGGTAAGGAGCGGTATTGGTGACTATGGTGAACCTAGCGGTAAAAAAGGAAAAGAGAAGAAAGGTGTATTAAGTTTAATGAGGCATGCAAGAGATATTTAGAGGAGAATCATGAGGTTCGCATAATGGATGGCGTTATGGAGAGAGATGGCTCGTGAAGGATTTGTAGCTCATGTAGAAGACATGGAGCCAAAGCATCTAGTTCTCCCCCATTTGGGAAAGCATGGTAGGGAACCCTCTTTAACCTCAAATGAGAGTGTACCGATAGAGATGACATGGACCACAAGCGCACATTTGAACCTACCTAATGACCTAATCCTTGTGCTTGGTTTTTTAGTTTCTACAATAGTCAGTAATCAGCAAGCTAGTATGAGTAGTAGAGTTGCAGTAGATAGAGTCAATTTGTAGTCAATTTTAGGAGTGAATCATGTAGCTTATTCATCTATGGCTTTGGTCGACATCTGATTTATTTGGGGGTCCAGTAGGAGGTATCTTTTACGTCACGTCATACGTAACGTAGGTGTGCAGAATGATGGTATAATGTCTCGGAAGTAGCACAACTTCACATACTATATGAGACCGGTTTAGCAAGACTGTTGGAGCACAAGGTAGTTCATCCTCTAGCCCATAAGCACGAAGGGGGCGGATCAAGAGGATCGGTGGCTCAAGTGTTGGAGGATCTAGTGGAGGTAGAGAAATACAAGTTCTATATCTAGTGGGCATGATCCGCACTAGCCCCAACAAATTTATATGGATATTTCACTCTATCTTCTAGAATACAAAGGGATAGAAGATGCAGCTAAGCACGTTCATATGTGTGAAATATAGTGTCATGCAAAGGGGATTATAGCTCCAGAGCGCAAAGCAAGTCAGTTTGTAATGACATTGTAAGGGCGCATGCACACTGCTGGTATAGAAAGTTTGACCTTGATCAGACTTGTGTGGATTATACAGATCTTTGTAAGATGCTTTCTTAAAAGAATTTATATACCTGAGTTTGAGTAGAAAATCATAAACATGCTCAAATACTTTAAGTAGGGCACTACTGAGAGTGTTCGGGAGTATGATGGTCAGTTCAAAACCCTTTTGTCTAAATTATCTTATGACATCCACACGAGCCAACATACACAATGGTTTGTTGGATGATTGATCACGCCTTTTAGAAGAGTTATTTCACATAACACTTATACAGATTTGCGTGAGGCACTTGAAGCATCTTTGCACGTTAAGGCGGTAGGAAGTGTAGACACATGAGTGAGCCCATTCTTGGAAGCTCATATTGTAACAATGGCTAAACAATTGGAGAAATTATCTGCTAATTTGGAACATGAGATGCACATAGTAGAATTTGGTGTACATATTGTGAAGTAGAGGGTCATACTAAGGATAGTTGTCCTCGTAAATCAGTGTGCTCATTGTTACTAGACTATAAGATATGTCATTTGGACCATAGTTCAAGTTGAATCCCATTGTTATAGCACGTGATAAGGAAAAATGTGTCTAGTTACTGTAAAATTTGCAGGTCTTCCACTCATGACATTGAAGGTTGTCGGTTAATTGATCAAATTCATGATGTCATTGACATTAGGGTGCGTCAGATAGGTGTTACTAATAGTTCTAAGGATAAAGGTGAGCATCATAATTATGATCATAATAAAGAGAATTCTAGTGGTGGTTGTGGTGGAGGTCGAGGATACCATGGAGGATTTAAAGGCTGAGGTCACGGGGGTGGAAGGAGTGATTTCCCTCATGGTAATTGTTATACATGTGGATCTCCCGATCATTATAGGCATGAATGTCCATAGAACATTATTTTTTCTTTTTGTAGAAATAACCAAAATTATGAAGAGTTCCCGGAATTGTATGAACATCGAGTAAAAATCATAAACAGATAAAATAAGGGCACGGGGATGGTTAGAGTACGGTTTGCGATAGCGGACCGGTGGATATCAATGCTAGCACTAGATCTTGAGTTAGTGCATGTGAAGATTACTACACACTCTAAAGTTACATGTGTTAGAGAGCTTCTTCAACAAAATCCTATGATTACTAAGGAGGAAGTATTACATGTGAAGTATCGACCCTACTCATCATAATGAATTCTGTCAAAAACCATGGAAGTCATCGGGAATCTGCGGGGTGAGATATAATGTTTGAAAGAACAATTGCGGAAGTTGGAACAAAAAAATAGTTGAGCTCCATCAAGAAGATGTTCATGATATCAAGGAGGTTTGTAAGATGTTGCGCCGGAGAGAACATCATTCCGCGTTAGGACCGAGCATGAGAGACAAATTTTACTGTTAACCTTCCTCCGAACATTTTGGATTATGATTAGGAGATTACTTTAAATGTTGTTGTTGATGGATGGATTTTGAGTGAAATTTTTATCGACACATGTGCGAAGTGAATGTGCTCACTTTGGACACGTGGATTCAAATGCGAGAAGACACCACTGGAACCATATTCTAATGTGTTGTTTATGGAAAAATTGACTAAGGACACAACAATTTATGTTCTAAAATATGCATCAATTACCATTCAAGGGGCCAAGTTTTGAGGAATTTGAGGTTTTAGCACTCACAAAAGAAAACAAATTTCAAACATTACTTGGGCACCCTTGGTGTTATGCAAACAACGCTGATATGTGCTTTAATAAGGGGTATATAAGTTTTGAGAACAATGAAGAGTGTGTCATTATACCTCTGACAGATGGGAAATATGCACCTTATGTAGAGCCCTTAAGTGAAGAATATTTAAATAGAATTTATGTACGCACCATTAGAGATACGAAGTTCTTGAGCCATCAAAGGAAGGAGTTCTCTAGTGGGATGATGCACATTCCATGAGTGATACTACAAGTGTTGCATGTGACAATTGGGCACATGACACTTATGAAATGGTTGGGCATGAAGTGAAGAGTTCAACTACGTGCATAAGAAGGATGCATTGTGTTAGGCATTTGGACAACAACCAAGTACCTTGGTATATGCTTGGTGATGAAAATTTGGAAGTGTTTTTGTGCAAAATGGAAGTACAATGGAAAGAACAAGAGGAAATAAGGAACATGCTAGTTTATACTCTATGCGGGACAATAATGCATGGGTGGATGGTTCATAGATATAATCTGTTGGAATGGAGAGAAGTGAGGATTTCTTTATCTCGCCATATTTTTAAGAAGCCATGCACCTACTCGAGATCTATACATTTCATGGTAATAACCTTGTTTAGCACCATGTTGATGAGTGTGAGAGACTGGATAGAGGGTAGGAATCTTTACCACCTTGGTTATGGGTGTACAAGCTCTATTTCACCTTGTGAGGTTAAGATCGCGCATGGTATATCTATTTATAGTTGAATAGAGAAACTGGAAATTGGCAAGAACTTACTGAAGGTATGATTCAGACCTTTGACTATTTTTCTTCTAAACCTCTCGGTAAATGATGCATTGTTGGTCATGAATTTCTTAACTATGGGAGATAGTGTAAAGGGTAAGGAGCTCCTTCGAGGAGTTGTTACGTGAGTCAAACTTGGAGGAGCTTTAAAAAGGAAGAAACAGATGTTGAAACAGTTTGGTCATGCACGCCTAGAAAAGAGAAGGGTAAGATGGTCTATATAGTTGATGACTAGGAAGAGGGAAACTTGGATGTTGAGTATACATACGGTACATGTGAAGTATTAGATAGTGTGGATGAGAAGGTGTGTGCCTATCATGATTATATGAATTCCAAGAAATTTAACATTGGAATGGATCTTGAACCTAAGTAGGCCATTATCAAAGATTCTTGGTTTGACTCTAAAGTTGTTAAAATCATTGAACTACTTGCACAAATTCTAGGATTTGTTCCTTAGGGACTATCATGAATTAAAAGGAGTACATGAATCATTTGGCAAAATGAAAATCAAGTTTAAGGAAGGTATGCACCTAGTTAGGAAGAGGCCTTACATGATGAACCCTAACCTACGCATCGAGGTTAAAGGAGAAATTGACAAAATGTTAATTTATGGGATGATTGTGCCCATCAAAGAGTCGGGATGGGTGAGCCCTATGGTTATCGATGTATCAATAAGGATAGAATAATAAATATTTTTGTGGATTATAGGGAATTAAATGTTACATGTATGATTGATCCTTTTCCCACACCGTTTACTAAAAAGAAATGAAGGAGGGTGTTGTAGGGCGCAAAATCTACTCCATCACTCGATGGATTTTCTAGGTATCATTAGGTAAGGATAGATAAAGAGGACCAAGAGAAGACAACATTCACCACCAAGTGGGGAATTTTTTCATACATATTTATGCCCTTTGGATTAAAGAATGTCTGCGGTATTTTCACGCATTGTTGTCTGAGACATTCCAGGACTTTATTCATAAGTTCTTACAAGTTTATTTGAATGATTGGATAGTCTATGGGCTTGGGAAGGATCACTATGATAATTTGAGGTTAATTTTTAGTGGAGCCATTATTTAAGAATCTCTCTAAACATTAAGATGTGCATGTTTTCCACACCCTTTGGAATTTTCCGGGACACATCATTTGTAACGAAGGCCTGCTAGTGGATCCTGCTAAGGTTCTAATGATTTTAGGCTTAGAAGAACCTACTAGCCAAAGTGAGGTGCATAGATTCTTGGGGAACATAGGATACTAAAGAAATTTTACCAAGGGATATGCCAATATGATCATGCCCTTAGAGGAATTATTAAAGGCAAAAGAAAAATTCTATTAGGGTGAGGTGAAGCGGCGCATATTTGAGACTCTAGAGGAAAGGCTTACTACAGCAGCCATTTTGCGCTTTCCCTCATGGTCCAAGCCATTTTACATTCATGTAGACATTTTTGGCATGGTCGTTGGCATAGTATTAGCTCAACCTAGAGATGGGATTATTGATCATCCTAATTATTTTATGAGTAGGAAGTTGACTCAACAAAATAGAATTACACCACTACATAGCGCGACACCTTTTATATGATCTATGCGCTCCATAATTTCTTACAATATTTTCTTGCTAACAAATTCATATTTTATATAGACCACATGGCACTGAAGTACTTAGTAAACAAGCCCATTTTACAAGGGCACATATGTCGTTAGGTACTGTTATTCAAGGAGCTTAACTTTACTATGGTGGTTAGGCCAGGTAAGAGAAATTCTAGTCCAGATCATTAATCAATGATTCAATCGGAGAGGACACACAGAGCATTGAGGACACAATGCCGATGCACAAATGTTTAGGTTAAACCGCACTCGCCCTCAGACTTAGAGGACATTCTTGTCTTTTTACACATAGGTGTGGTGCCTGAGGGAAAGAAGGCTTTGGAGAAGAAACAAATTGCCATTCGTGTCGCACCTTACATGTTAATCATTGTATACTTGTATAAATTAGGTTGGGATGAAGTTTTGCACCAGTGTGTACTCAAGCATGAACATGAAGAAATTATGGAGGATGGTCATGGCGGAATTGTAGGTGGACACTACGTGGGAGACGTCACCGCACACAAGATTTTATTAGTGGGTCTATGGTGGGACACATTATACAAGGATTGCAAAGATTATTATAAGGCATGTGACCATTGTCAGTGCCTTGGAAAGCTTTGGGCATAGAGATGAAATTGTATTGAGGCTTATTACTAGTGCAGAGCCTTTTTAGAAGTGGGCAATCGACTTTGTGGGCTCTATCTCCCTATCCGCGCATAGGACATGATCAAGCTACATTATAACTTGTACATACTATCTTACAAGATGGGTAGAAGTGGTGCCTACAAAATATTTCACATGTGACTACAATGTAAAGGTTTATGTGGGAAAATATTATTAGTAGGTATGGATGCCCTTTAAGTTTGAAAAGAAATAGGGGTACTCATTTTCTTAATGAGACCATCATGATCCTATTGGATGATTTTATGGTTTCCCATCATAAGACAACACCCTATCACCCTCAGGAAAATGTAACTGCTTTGAGGCCTTCAACAAGATATTGAGCCAAACTTTGAAAAAGATTTGTGATGTTGGAAGAAAATAATGGGATGATAAATTCTCTTCGTACTTTGGACATATAGGACAACCTACAAAAGGTTGAATAAAGCAACACCCTTTCAGTTGGTGTTTTGCATGAGAGGTTGTTCTACTAGTGGAATTCATGTTACCTTCTCTGTATATTGTGTGCACAGGAGGTTTAATTGATGAACAAGCACTTGAGGAACATATTGGTAAACCGATGCGGTTGGATGAAAGCTGCATTATAGCAAGATGGAGTCAAAAGCAAGAAAAGGCCAGGCAGAAGGCATGGCATGATAAACATATTAAGGATAAGAAATTTGAAGTTGAACAGATGGTTATTCTTTATGATTCAAATTTTTTGTGCCACCGTGAAAAATTAAGGTGCATTGGTTGGGACCGTATGTTATAAATTATATACTAAATTTAGGAACTTACCGAGTTAGGGCGCTTGTTGGAACATTATTTCTTAGTTACTTTAATGGGAGTAGGTTGAGGCCCTACTATAAATAAATCTTCTTGGTGTTTGTAATAAGGCATTATTTCCACTTAGATTATGTTTCCTTAATGCATTTATTTTATATGTGTTCCTTCATTATTGGTATGCTTTTTCAATTTAGTTCAATGCTATTTGTAATAAGTGTGCTTGTGCACCAAAAGCTGATTACTATTTAAGCACGAGAGGAGCACACATACCCATAGTGTGGGGTGGAGTATATACACGGTTTATTTCCAAGTTTGAATATTATTTGAAGATGGGTATGCATCGGAGAGAGTTGTGGTGCGAGGGGGCTTGTTGGAAAGGTGCGAGATAGAGAAAATTGGAAAAATATAGATAAATAAAATTGGAAATTTACTCGTACATGAAGACCATGCATGGATAAATGGATGTAAATTATAACATGAGGTAAGCTGCAGCATTGAAAACTACTTAGGAGAAGGAACATTGGTGAAGAACTTCAAGACATGAGGGCGCGTGAAAGGAGGTTTGAGGCTGAAAAGTAGAAGGCACGCTAGAAGGTTATGATTGTGGCACAAAACTTTTGCGCTGAAAATTAAAGAAACAACGAATCAATGCTAGGTATAGTAGTAGGTGGAGAGATATAAATGTGATAATTTTGTGAGAAACTATATAAGGACGTGTTATGAAATCATTTTTACCTTTGCATAAAAAAATTTCAAGCAAGTTGAAGGAAAGTGAGCTAGCAAGACAATTTTGAAGTGCGAGGAGCTGCAAACCAATATATTTTGTTAGATTTGTGCATGGGATAGTCTTGTGCTCCATTTAGTGAAGTGTTTGAGTGAAGCAAAGGTGTACGGGGATGGAGATTGAAAGATAGGGTTTAGTTTTGAGCTAGGGCATGTGGTTTCATTTTAGGTCACACGGATTTGAATTTTGAAACTCGAGTTAGGTAAAATAACACACCTTTATAGTTATTATGACATTTAAAAGAGCACCTATGGCGGGAACAAGATATAAGAATTAGAAGGGAGTAGAAATTAAAGTAGAGGACGTCGCGGAAAGCCATTTTTGGAGATATAGTACCATGAGGGGGTTTACATGGGTCATAATTGGGACTCGCATGTTCATCGTAGTAAAGTGAGTGATTACAACCACCGGACGATAGACAATAAAGATGAATTGGATAAAGCTGTTGGAGAAGAATGTAAACAAATGTATAGTTGAGGAAATGGTTTCGTATGATGATGTGAGTGAGAACTCATAAAGGTAGGGTTTCTGAGTTCTATGAGGTTCCTTACTTTGGAAAACCATTAAAAATTGTATCAATGGCTAATGAGAAGAGTCCACGAGGACTTCTTTTACTTTGTTGGGTAGAGGATGAGGATCATCATGGCCATTATTAGGAGCTTGACAGTTTAAGGAGTTCGAGCACTTCGAGGTTAGCAACAACCTACCGGATAAAGTAGGAAGCATTACGACAAGCAAAGCACTAGGTTAATTGAAAGGATGGTGTGGAATGGACATACATAAACCGACAAAGTACCCAATTATCCAGTGCAACAAGCGTAGACTTCGACCAAGTTAAACAATCGGGAGAGATGGTTACAGTCAATATGTTATGGCTACATATAGCAAAGAGAATGACAAAAGGGGTAACCTACAATATATCCAATTTCATTGTTGAAACCATCATTGAGGAATTGCATGGAGGTGAGAAGATTAGTTTTAGAGCTATCCTTTTGTCACTTATCTTTGTAGAAATCGGAGTGCCCAATGGGCCAAAGGACAAAATTTTGGAATACCCTAAAGAGAAGAAATCTCTTGCAGAGAGATTTGAGAAGTACACTTGTGATGGGACTATGAGTGGTCCATTTAAAAAAAGAATAGAGATGTGTTATATGCACCTATGCACCATGTTTGAGGAATAATGGAGAATACCAAAGGAACTTCCTACGAGTATTGGGAAAATAGGTATAGTTTATGTATATCAACACTTATGTATTCCATGCTTTGCAATGAAGGATGGGAAGTAAAGAAGCCCTTGGTGTAAGCTACCTTATGCCTTCAGACACACGTTACTTCTAGGAATCATGCATAGGTTCTTAGATGTGTGATGATTGATCTTCAATGTAGATAAGGTACACTTTGTGACTACCACACTACGAGGAATACTTACATATATCCAAGTAAGTCGCATACATTGAAAGTTAATTTCTGATGATATTAATATCAAGGTAATGAGTTTTGTAATTGGTGAGTTAGGGAAACCCTTGTATATATCGAACTCAATCCTAGGTTGGAAAAAGGAAATATGTGGAGAAAGAGTTCAAAATTCTTGGCTGCATAAGGGGAAGCATATATTAGGAACTTTGGAGATGAGGAACCCAGACTCACCCCTTTTAGAAGAAGAGGGATAAGAATAATTTCATGAAGATAGTGGTGGTTTGGAGCATAGGGGTAGGAAAGAACCCATTGTTGGAGGAAAGAATGAGCGTGAGGTGACCCCTCCATTAAAAGAGTAGGGTGATGAAATATGGGAAACATGTGCCATGGAGATCAATGTGGTACAAATCATTGAGGAACCATAGTTTAAAAGGGTTCTTAGGTGAACAAAATATCAAGGTATGGGAGCATTATAGCCCCTTAGGAGGTCACCTAGGAATTTTCCTCAAAAAGTAGAGCCTTAAAAGAAAAAAAAAAAGAAGCAAGTATAATATTCGGGAGGAAGAGATGGATGAATCGAGGAGAGAATACTAGGTACTATAATACAACCTAATAACATAGAGGATCCTCAAGGAGAAGACATGAATAAAAATGAAGAGGAGCTGAAAGAGACATGAAGAAGAAGATAAGGGCAAGCCTTTAGGCACACCCCATATTACACATGAAGGTGAAGGACCGATCGAACTCAAGAACCCGGATTCTAACGGGTAAGTGAACAAGGAAGGAGAAGGAGGACGGAGACTATGAGACCCCTACCATTGGGTATGTGGATGATAAAATCAAAATCATATGTGCGTGACTCCAAAGTAGTTTGGAGCTTAAGGATTTATATGAATGGGATCTAATGGAAGCAAAAATAGTGAATGCATGCACACACAATCAATTATCTTGGTCTACAGATTCATATGGATGATAATGATTTCGACGTGAGTGAAGATTCATGTGTTTCACGCTTGAGAATGAAGAAATTTCCCCACGTCTAACATGTGAATGTTAATCCCTCTTGTCATATCGGACGAGAAGATAAGCAATGATTTGGTTAAGGTATATACGAGAGGTTGCCCTCATAAACATAGATAAAGAGGCAACCATTAGGGCATTGATGGATGATAATAAGGATAAAGATAAAGAGATAAAGTGCCTCATATCGAGAGAAGGAAATGGCTAAGGCAATGACACAAGCTTTGGTAAGTATGGTGGAGGAAATTGGATATGATATTCTAAAGGTAAGGTCGCACCTAGAGTCACAAGTTCAAAAAAATCCTTTTGTGATGCATTACATACGCACACTGGTGAAATTGGTAATGGATGAAGGCCCACTACGTATGCCAAAGACTAAGGATGCATAAAAATAGGCGAGAAAAGTCCAAGGCAAGTATTGTGTGCAAAATCACTTTGGTTATAAATATATTTTCGGACATTACGGGAAGAAGCGAAGAAGAAAGTAGATCTCGGCCTTGAACATGTGTGTGGCCCCTGATATAATCATAAAGACAAGGACCCTAGTAGAAGAAGATGAAGTCCTTTAGGCACAGAAGAATGAAACACTTGGGCACGTGGAAAGGTTAACTCTAGTATAAAAGAAGCACGATGCACTTGCAGCTACCCAAGTCCCACATAAGGAAATAATTAAGGAAATTGGGAAACTCATTGCGGAGAGGATGGATGTAATAGAGGGAGTGGTCTCGAGCATGGCTAGTATTCTCGGGTTCCTAGAAAATGAAAGTGGGAAGATGACCCTTGATTAAATGGTGGTTTTGGTTGTAGACATTCTAGATAAGGAAAATAAAGCACTAAGTGATTGGTAAGAATTAGAGGTAGAGATTAAAAATGAGTATCCACAGTTAATATTTCGGTAGAAGAACAAGGCATTGAGTATTCCTTCATTCTTTTTTTTTCTCAAGTACTTTCTTATTATTTCATTTATTATTCTTTATTCTTGGAGAGATAAGTTGTGATTACCCATTGTCGGGGTGGAAATGCAATTAGTGTGGGGTAATGTTGAGAAGATAAAATATAGCTCAAGTATGGAAGTGCATAAGGTTTAGGCACACGGACATAGGGTGTGTAGGAGCGTATAGAAGTGTGGAAACACAAAGTGCACCCAAGAATAGTTTGGAAAATAGAAACGAGCCACTTTTGCAAATTAAGGTTATTTTTGGGGCATAGAGTGTGAAGCACGCAAAGGTATGAAGACTTGCGGACTACGCATGATCCTATTTTGGGATTAGTAGTAATTCAAAGTGCCATGCCGAGTTGTGGAATAATAATAAGATTTGAACTAGGCTTTAATTGTAGGAGATCTATTATTGGCATTGGCATACTTTTGTATTCTCATGTAAGGGCACATGGCTATTATCAACATGTAGCCTATTTTTGAAGGTGCATGGGTGGTGAAGGGAAAGTCCCCCTATAAATATGTATTCATTTGCATAGTTTATATAGTTCATGATTATTGTAGTGTTATGTTGCGTGTTTACTAGCGCGCATGACTATGGTGACATTATGATGGTGTATGAAGCACGTGTTTTACATTATTTAATAAAATGGATATTATTGGCTAGATAATGGTGTTAGATGTAATTAAACATGGATCTTTCATGTTAAATCTCATATAGTCATTGTTTAGTTAATTTTTCTTATGGCTAAGATCTAGATCGGTTTATGCACTATGGAATGTTTACTATCTTATATGAAACTAAACATATATATATATATATATATATATATATATATATATATATATATATATATATATATATATATATATATATATATATTGATCATGCTAACATTCTAGATAAACATCTCTAAAAAGGGACACAGTACCCTTGCATGCTTAGGGTGAGCACTCAAGTCGGTTGAGTGATGTGTCGGTGTGCCTTGGGCTATTTGTAGTAAATTCTAAGCTACATCAGTCTTTATATATGCTGCAGTGGTTGGACCTTTTGGGGATGCATTCATGGATGGAGAGTAAAACTAGACCTCTCTCCCCAACATTCTTCCTCTAGCGACTAGATTCCCAAATCCTCCCATTTATAAACAAAATTGGGTTGGGAATTGATCACTCCCTACCTCTTCAATCTCCTTTGGAAATAATTCAAAATATCCAAAATCTCCAAATCATTTCAACTATTTCTCCAAGTGCTCCTTACTGATGGTTTTCTATCTCCACTTACACCACATGGGTCAAAACGTTGATCCATGGTTTTCCACGCTACAAGTTTTTACATTCTACGTGCACTTTACAACATGGGTTCTCTAAACTCTATACATGTATGCTCCTTACTTCCTTTAAACTACTTGAATTTCAGTCAAATAACATAAAGGGGGAAAATATAAACACAAAAATCATGCACATGTTACTATTTTACTATGCCATCAAGTATGTTATTATATGCATGGATCTTAAGTAAGAAAAATATTCACTAGTGACATAATCCTTTATCCATCCAATTGTTTTGATTGTTTATATTGTCTTTTTCTCTCACATCTATCATTTTTGTACAGTCACAGGGATCCCTATATGTCTATCTTTTCACATTTGTCATCATTTATCTTAGAAAACTAGTACCCGGGCACATGTGTCCATTCTAGGTTCTCATGTCTTGTTTATTCTTTTCACTTATTTTGACATTTTTGGTTGGCATATTTGTTTTTCTTATCCTTATCTCAAGCTCATAGTCGGCATTTTGGGTCACTAGTGTTGAAATTAAAACAAGAGACTCATATATTTACATAACATACACTCTATTATTCTAGCTAGTAATTCTAAGGGATAATATCATCTACATACTATCACTACCATCATAAGGGACTACATTTTTGGGTTGCATACATTGCATAGGAAAGGGAAGTGCTCAATTTCATATCACACATTTGCATCTTATCTAACTATTTCTCACTATCTTGGCATCATTGGTGGGAGGGAAACCTAAGGACACTATTTCACACAAAAACATAGAACTAAAAGGAATATGTAATGTAGTGCAACGTTTGGTCACAAATTCACTCATCGGGTGACCGTTGGGGTTAGTCTAAATTCACATTTTACATATTTCATTCCAATTTGATGTGTTTATGAGCTTGTACAAGTAGTTAGGGCTTGTTTTATGGATTACATGAACCCTCGGTGATCAAAGAGCAAATATCAGGTAATTAAAATGAATTAGCAATGAAACCCTAATGACACAAAATAAAGCGAGATCCCGAGCCCTTACATAGACACCGATTGCCTAGGTGCCCCAATTCAAGTACTAAGCACCCCTATCCGACATCATTCTCGGATCCCTAATTTTATAAAGAGAATTTGTGACATTGTTTGCATTTTGTCCAACACTTTACACTACCCAAATTAGTTCTAGATTACATAGGAATCAGCTAAGCACTTTATCTCTCCTATTTGTTTATAGTTTTATATTGTGTAAGTGCGTAGCATTTATATCTTTAGTGTATTTTATCATATCAGTTACTTTGTAATTAGATTTAATTAAGTTTTTATTAAATCAACACTCTCCTATAGATTCTTAGACATATAATGCATGGGAACACATATATTTTTAATCCACCCACTCAAATGGTTTAATACACATGCCTCAAAATACAAGGCATTCAAATGGATATATTCTATACCTATATGTAGAATTGCATGTTTAGATACAAGTTTTAATAGGGAAAAATGCTCAGAAAAAAAATACAAACATCAAATATTTAGAGAAAATACTCAGGGTCAAAACCTTATATAATGGCCAAGACCATACATAAGGTTATTACCATATCATACATTTTTTCCTAGAAAAAACATCATATTTTTTGTGTTTCATATTTCTCAGCATGGATACATGTTTTTGGCACGATTTCATACTTATTTGGTATAGTTCGAGATCATTTTATAGGGGCTTGAATATTTCACTCCTTTAATTTAGTACTCATTTTTATTACAAAAGACAAGTGTTTTGGAGGCATATGACTCTTTCACCATTGATATTTTACATGTTAAACCTCTTATTTGGTAGTACATCACATAAAACGAGCATGGGGAGCTCATTTTCTTTATACCTTGTGTTTATATATCAAGACATTCGGCCTAGATCCATTTATAGTAGTCTAATCTGTGGGGTTGTGGAAGGCATCGAAGAAGCTAAATTATTCATAGGTAGTCCTTTTCCTCATTATTAAAGGCGGAGATATCATATTTATTAAAGGATTTGATAAATAGTACTCGCCTTCATGGGGTGCAATACTACTTATCTTATCTCCTCTTTATACCTCTTATTTGATGTTGGGTTGCATGTACCCAATACTTTAATTTCCCATTTAATATAATTTGGGACTAATCACCCCCTATCTTTCGAAAAAATCATTAACAATCTAAATATCCAAGCGTAAGAAAGGGTTAGTAAGCTCTTCCCTTCACAACACAAATAGGTGTATTCTTTCCATGGTTTACATATCTTCGTTTATTTTTATACAAATTCAAATTTTGCAGTCATTATTGAGTTATAATTCAATTTCTACTATGGAAATTTACTACACTCTGTGTTGTAGGTTTCATCATGGAGCATGTCAACACCAACACATTTGGACAATAAAAACTCTGAGCAAAGACAAAGTGTGTCTACACATGCAAGTATATTTTCATTTCATACTTAAAGGGGGAATGTAGACACTCAAATTTGGAAATTTACCCTTCTTACACTGCTTATTGTAATTGTGCTTCTTAGATAAGAAAAACATCCACATCCTATCTCCACTCAATGCGTGTTACTATCTCTTTTCCAACTAATCGTTTTCATACACCTATTGTAAGATGAAACTTCAATATTTCACTTAGATCCTCTATGTCTAAAACTATACAATTTGTTCATATTTTATAATTCATTCTTGGCCGACTGTATGGTCCTACATCAACACATTTTCCAAAAAAAAAATCATGCAATATCATTTTTTGGGTTTTTTCATCTTCCTTGGTCGGCCTTATCATGATAATTTACCTGTATAATCCTATATAAGAAAATTAACATGACCTCATTTCTTGACTGCACATAATTTGTACCCCCTTTAAAAACACATGAAAAGGGAATTAAAGGCTCCCTAAACCTTTCCAAATCTTATGTGCATCGACTAGGGAAGCCACTATTATTATTTTGAAGAAATCAACCAATTATAGAAGTCTTTTTTCCCTCAAATCAAAGCACGTCAAGTTCCTACTTCCAATTCTTAGCAAGAGCACAATTCTATCAAGCATGATCAAAGACATTCAAATTTCCAACTAAGCTGCATTCCTAAATATCTTGCATGCTAGGTAGAGAACTATTGTTGTTTAAGGCCTCTTCAAAGTATTATTAGTGTAAGAATTACACCTATTATACTTTATTCTAAATAGTGACCTTCTTGTAGGGTGTTTTACTTATGGTTAGGGTTTTAGAGTGATTCAATTACTTACAAATGACATCGATAATGTGTGTCACTAAGGTTTGATAGTAAATTACATTTCTAAGACACTAAAGAAACAAAAAAATTATAGAAGCCCATTATGAATTTGTCCAAGACCGTAAATAAGGGCCAAAATTGGATTATACATCTTGACTAGACCATACAATTCTACACGAGTATTTTACTGTCTAAAGTACCAATAAAGAAGCTTCTTAGGGCTCTATATTTCCATATTCTTTAATCTGTGTACCCAAATTCCCTCTACATAGCTTTTTACAACTAGTTTTATCTTTGTTTTCTATATTTTAGCTTGTATGCATTCATTTTAGGAACCAATATGTTATTTTGATGTTGTAGAATTAATGTTGAAAGTTAACTTATCGTAATAGTTTATAGTTTCTTAACCTTACATTCCTTTTTATTCTCGTGCATTCCATAGCAAATCTATTACTATTTAAAAGGGTGTAAACACACAGATCTTTTGTCAAGTGCCTAACTAGTGAATTATAAAAATGTGAAAATTATATTATTTTTCAAACAATATGTTAGAGGAGTGAGAAAACCATGAGGAGAAACTACCCATTGATGCATTTCACCAATAGAAGCAAGGTCAACATATAGGCATATCTAAAAATTTATTTGACAAGATCCCAAAGACTAATTATCCTCAACCACCTAATACGACAAATGTAAGAAGTCATGTAGAAGGATGACATGGTATTTTAGAGTTACTAAACTAGATTCCAATACGGGAGGATTTAGAATTTGAGAAAACATAAAGGGAGTAAAGCCCGCCATTTTAGGGTGTGGAGTGGCAAAGAGTAAAGAAGATATCTAAGCTAAGTCAAACAAGTGAATCTTGTGAAGGGTCCTAGAGAATCAAAATTTTAATAGCTCTAATATTTTAGTTCATTTTTTTATAAAATTATTGTCATGATAAATGTGTAGCATGCAAAATTAAAAATTTTGGCCATGACAACCAAACCCCCACTTGAAAAATTCCTCTCCCAGTCATTATAAACCCTTCCTCCATCCATCTTGTTCATAGTTTCATCCTCATTATGGCTAATAGGAATTTGATAACATGATTTTTGAAAGTTTTTATGTGTAGGAAAATATACCTAAGGTGATTAAAGACGCATCGATATCCAAATATGAAAAACTATCCCCAGGAGGCATAGAAAGAGTTATTTTTGGCCATCTTGCAATTGATGAATATCCTTTGGAAGGTGATTGCAAGGTAAAAACCTATATAAAATTTATATAGAGGATTTTTAATTCATCCAAGGTATTTTTAGGTAATTCGGAGGATCCATGTGATTTAAGGAATCAAATAAGCAAAATAGGGTCATTATGGGTGCAGGGAATACCATGCTCTAATGGAGAAATTTGACTATTCGATTGATTCTATGATTTCTATGAGAATTTGAGATATTAAAAATTAGGAAATTGAAATATTTTGGAATCCTCCACAAAATGGACACATTAATTTAATTCCAAGACTTCAAAATCCTCTCGTGAAGATCTAAGACACTACACTTGCCCCTTGGATCCAAAAGAGGAATAAGACCTTAAAATCAATTTACATGTAGAAAAATATCTTGAACGTGGTTAGGAGGATATAAAATTTTGATGTAGAGTTCATTTTTTTAACCCCAAAACACCATTTTATGCTCTCGGGGTAGAAAAATCATTCCTAGTGTTCTAAAACAAAGTTGGCGAGATGGCATCAAAGCAATCTAAAAAAACTTGAGTTCACTTTTGAAGATTTTGTATACCATTGAACTTGTCCTAAGATGAAAAGTCATGTGATGTAAAAAAATGTTCTCACCCATCCATTCAATTTGTTTCATCACTTAAAAAATAATTTGTGTTGTTATGAAGTGCATATGAAGTGTTTCAAGTACCTAGATCCTCTTCGGATGAGCACTAAACCCTTGCCACATTTTTGAGGATGGCGTGTCCCCTTTTCTCTTTCCACAAGGTGAAAATTCACATGGGAGACCAAATTTCACTCCTCTATGAGGCCTCTCTCTCTATAACTTGCAAGTCATCACTTTCACCCCTAGGAAGCTACAAACTACATGTCGCTCGAACTACTTCCTCCTCCTCATGAGATGATGACCCTAGAACATTTTTAGCTGATAATTTCTCCTCAATTTTCTCCAACAGAAAAATGGATATGAGGGACATGAAAATGTGCTCCACATCTCCCATTAAACCCCTAAAAATATGAAATACTAGATAACAACCCCAAAAGCCATTTTTGTACCCTACATCTCCCTTACACTATACCACAAGATGAAACTTTGCATCATCTAGTAAAAATGCACTTCCTTTACCCTATTTTCCCTTTACACCTCTCATCCCCTATTTTTTAGGGTGAAACCACACTCAAAATCTTCTAAAATTAATGTAGGAGCATCCTTCATGATGTTTGGAGAGCATGAATAAGCCTTCTCAAGGCACTTTGCTATACCATGTATTAGGAGTTTCATAGTTTCCCTTCAAAAGTGAAGTTGAAATTGAATGTTTACCTTGTCATGTAATAAACTCTCATGTAAGAGAGAAAGTCAAATGATAGTTATCATAAATGAGTTGTACATGATAATATACATAGGAGGAGAGTTAAGATTGTATAGGATATTGTTTTTATCATTATTGAGTTGTCAAAGGTCATGTTTAGTTGGCAAAACTAACTTGGCTATTCTTAGTGGTAAGTTGAAATATCTTCTCAACAAGAAATTTGATTAAATCAATAATAGCTATCTATGAGTGGAGTAAAGATATGTTATGTGGAGAGGTCAAATATCTCCAGGAAAAAGAGGAAAATTCATTGTAAATCATTATGATTGATAAGGAATATGTATGAAGATTGGTAGAAAATAAATTTAGGGTGTTAATTTACAATCTTTGAATGATTTCTTGCACCACTGCCATTTATCTCTGTGAAGGGGCATCAAGTTTGAAATTTACTGATTAATCCTAGAGGATGTCTTTATTCCTAATACTAATTCTAATATCAAGATATCTCAATTAGAAACCAATTAAAATTTATTTAGAGTCTTGAAGATTATTATTGACGTTTTTATAGCAAAAATTGGGTACCCAAGCCCGAACTAGGACACATTCTAGAAATTTTCCTACCCAACAAAAATTGCTAAAAAATTCAATATATTTCTATCTTTTCCAAAGGAATAAGCCCACAAAATTTCAATCTTTGGTATCACGTGTAAAGGGAGAAATTAATAGAAGGATTTTCCAAGTCATGGGAGTAAAAATAGGGAAATAAGTTGTATATTTTATTTGTTTTCTTTGAATGAATCTGATTCATGGACCTTAGTTTAATGAAATCCATAAATAAGGACAATAAGAAGGTGATCATAGTGATTTTGGATTGAAATAAACTCAATTTACAATTGTTACATTACAAAGAATTCACTATTTATGATCGGTAAGATTGTTTTGGGTAATTTTTGGTTAATTTGTGTAAAGAAAACCCAACTACACCTTACAAATAATCTTTAACCTAGAGAAGTGGCATTCTTCTTGTTGATTGGAAACTAATCAAAATCATATCATAGGAAATTACGGTGTTTGAATGTGGGTTAGGATATTTAATAGGAAAAAATGAGAAGAACACAAAGGTTGAATGTGAATAAATTGAACATATATAGGTTGAAGGTTAACAAGAATACATAAAAAAAAATTGCATAATGTAAAATGATGGACTATGAATATGAAATGATGTCTAGTAAGTAAATTGAATGTAGATGACAGAGATATGATAGATTAAGGACAAGGTGGGTCTAGAGAGGAAGATTATCTTCATCGAGGAAATGATCATGATAAGTTGAGAGTGAAATATCTTGAATCCAAGTAAGTTGATGGAGTGGATAATTGTCTCAAATGTAGGGGTAATTTTTAGATATCACATGATCTAGTGAGAAGTTAATATTTCATCCACTTCATACTATACCATGTTGCCATAGTAAGGTTATAGTTATAACTTCTCAAGTTGGTTGTTGTGGACCTAGTCTTGCTTTAGTAAGATCATTTATTGAATCCATAATGGAAGGTTGGCATTATGATCGGTTACAAAACAAATCTAATAACTTCTTGAAACTCATTAAAGCTTGAATGCATACAATTATATGGTTTTGAATATGATCCTTACCATTAGGATCAAGACTACTAAAAAGGAGGAATCTAGGTTTATAATGTCAAACATAGTATGATTATTCCTACGATCTAAAGAAGCTAAGTTATATTGGCATCAAATTTTGGTATTAGAGTGAAAAATAACCTCTTTTATATCCATGTTTTCTCTCTACAAAAAAGTTGCTAACATTGTGTTGATATTGTGTTGATCTTTGGTTGTGGTTTTGGTTGTGTTGTGGTTATGTTATAGTTATATTGTTTCATTGTTGTGGTCTCTCATTATTAATCCATACCTAGAAAGGATAAAAGAAGGATAGTGTGGAAAATAAGAAGCCTAAGAGAAAGTTAAGCTAAAGAATAAGTCAAGAGACCAAGGTGAGATAGAATTAGGTGAGACAAGCCAATAGAATAGGGTGAAAATACCTATGTGGGGACTAAAAGGATCCACATACCAAGGTGAAAAATACTTGGGTGAAGATCTAGAGAAATAGAGAGAATGAAAAGAATGAAGGGCTTAGAAGAAGAGAGATGCCACGGGAGAAGAAGAGATCTAATCTCTAAAGAAGAGATAGATGAGATAAGAGAGAAGATTTAGGAGTTAGAGTACATGGTAGAGACCATGATGCAAGACAAAATCCATGAATTTGGATGGAGGATATGAAAGAAGGTACAATTTCCAATTGAACTATTAATGGAGAAGAAAAGGAGGAAAAATATTATTTCCTTGGAGAAAGAAAAAGATAAAGGTACTCATATGAGAATTAGGAAGAATGAGTTACCATGGGAAGAAGAGAAGAGAAATCTCATTAAAGAGAACAAGGAGAATGATAAGGTGAAAATAGAAGAAAAGAAGGAACTATAAATGAAGAGGACACGCATTGGGACCTTATGGTCAATTATTTGTTTATCTAACCATGTGTTTAAGTGTGTACTTGCAAGTATGAACATAATGGTCTTGAAGGTCAAAGATAAAACCCTAAGGTGGATGAAAATAATGACTAGTAAATCATCTTTGAATGAATATGAGGATGAAATATAATAAGTAAAGCTGGTATAATAAAGTAAAGACAAGGTAGGAGACCTTGAACATGATCTAGAGGAGCATGAATACCAAATTCCATTCTATGATTCATGGGAGAGTTTCGTAGAAGGAAATAAAAGAGATAGTGAGAAAGGAAAGTTTTCTAGCAATGGAGCATTGAATATAAATCATATTATACATATGGGAAAATCATAGGATAGGGGCTTGAAAATTAATCCTAATGAAGAAAAGAGAGAAAGGGAATATACCGAGGACAAGCACCAATTTTATCCTCCCATGGAGAGCAGAAAGCATGGATATATTATTCCTAAGTGGATTGAGAAGAAAAGTATAAATAGAAGTGGGATGAAAGTAGAATATGCAAAGCAAGATGCATGTCTACCCAAACTACAAATTAGGTCTACAATCTAATGAGAAAGAAGGATCTATTCAAGAACAAAATTCATTGTATACATGCAAACATATACAATCAAGAACTCATCTAAAACATGTGATAAAAAAGAAGTGGATAACAAAGATCAAGGACCAGTTGAATATACCTCAAGAATGCATGAGGAAAGAAGAAAAATTAAGTTTTGATAAACATCACAACATTCATGGAGCATCCCAAATTTGGCAACCAATAATATCAAATAGGAATGAAAAAATTCATGGAGAAGACATTGATAACCTTTAAGGTAAACAAGTGGTTTGTAGAAAATTTCATTATATGTTGAGTGATGATAAAGAAATAGAGAGTAAACAAATTTTTTTAATGATTTGAGTGATGAAAGAAAAGATTCAGAAGAAGAGAATAGAGGTGAAGAAGAACAACTATATCCTAAATTTGATGAAGAATATAATGATGTTTATGATGTAACCTTGAGAGAAGAGTTGGAAATGATAGAATAATTGTTAAATCCTTCTAAGGAACTAGATACAACTTTAAATTTGAGTGAAAGAATCAATGATCAGCTAGGAAATGAGTCAAGGCAAGAGAAAAATAATCTTATGAAGTCAGATTGGAAGAAGGTCAATGAAGAAACAAAATATGAAAAGGAAGGACAACAGCATGAATATGATCAAGAGGCTTCATGGCCTCAAAATTTTACTTCTAATGTTACTTTTGATGTTGTGAATGCAGGTTTAGAAGTTGAGGAGATAAACAAAGTACCTAAATCCATGAGAGAGCTCTTAAAACAAGAGGATATTGAAGATATGTATGAGATTGAAGAAGAAGCATGAAGTCCTAAAAATGACAAATAACATGCACAAGAAGAGAGAAAGACACAATAAGAAGATGATAGATAATAACAAAGACCACCTCAATGACACTCAAGCACTAGAAACAATGGGACCCAGGCATATAATGAAGATTGAAGAAAGATAAAAACACTACATTTAAATTAGAGTTTCATGATGCTTAGATATCATGAATAAGCATGAATAATCCTTCTCAAGGCACTAAACCATGTATTAGGAGTTTCATACTTTCCCTCCAAAAGTGAAGTTGAAATTTGAATGTTTACCTTTTCATGTAATAAACTCTCATGTAAGAGATAAAATCAAATTATAGTTATCATATATGAGTTGTCCATGATAAGATACATAGGATGAGAGTTAAGATTTCATATGGTATTGTGTTGATCATTATTGAGTAGTCAAAGGTCATGTTTTGTTGGCAAAACTAACTTGGCTATTCTTATTGGTAAGTTGAGATATCTTCTCAACAAGAAGTTAGATTAAGTCAATAATAGTTATGTATGAGTGGAGGAAATATATGTTATGTGGAGAGGTCAAATATCTCCAGGAAAAGAGGAAAATGCATTGTAAATCATTATTATTGACAAAGAATATGTATGCAAATTGCTAAAAAAAGAAATTCATGGTGTTAATTTGCAATCTTTGAATGATTTCTTGCACTCTGCCATTTATCTCTATGAAGGAGCAACGAGTTTGAAATTTAAAGTCAATCCTAGTGGATGTATTTATTCCTATTGCTAATTTGAATATAAAGATACCTCAATTAGAATCCAATTATAATTTATTTGGAGTCTTGAAGATTATTATTGACGTTTTTATAGTAAAAATTGAGTACGCATGCCCAAACTAGTGCACATTCCATAAATTTTTATACCTAATGAAATTTGCTAAAACTTTCAATATATTTCTTTCTTGGCCAAAGGAATAAGCCCAAAAATTCAAGCTTTGGTATCATGTGTAAAGGGAGAAATTAATAGAAGGATTTTCCAAGTCATAGGAGTAAAAACGGGAAAATAAGTTGTATATATTTTTGTTTTTCTTTTATTGAATTTGATTCATGACCCTTATTTTAATGAAATCCACTCATAAGGATAATAAGAAGGTGATCATAGTGATTTTGGATTGAAATGAACTCAATTTACAATTGTTTTTGCAAAGAATTCACTATTTATGATCTAGTAAGATTGTTTTGGGCTTTTTTTGGTTAATTTGTGTAAAGAAAACCCGGATACACCTTATAAATAATATTTAAACTAGAGTTCTTAATGATTGGAAACTAATCACAATCATATAATAGGAAATTGTAGTGTTTGAATGTGTGTTAGAATATTTAATAGGAAAAAATGAGAAGAACATCAAAGTTGGAATGTGAATAAATTGAACATATGCATGTTGAAGGTTGACAAGAATACATACAATATTTTGCATAGTGTAAAATGATGGAATATGAATATGAAATAATGTCTAGCAAGTAAATTGAATGCAGGTGTGAGCTATGAGATATTAAGGACAAGGTGGGTCTAGAGAGGAAGGTGATCTTCATCAAGGAAATGATCATGACAATTTGAGAGTGAAATCTCTTAAATCCAAGTAAGTTGATGGAGTGGCTAATTGACTCAAATACAAGGGTACTTTGTTAGAGAGCACATGATCTAGTGAGAGCTTAAGCTTTCATCCACTTCATACTATACCATTTTTCCATAGGAAGTTTATAACTATAACTTCTCAAATTGGTTGTTGTGGACCTAGTCTTGCTAGTAAGATCATATCTTGAATCCATGATGGAAGGTTAGGGTTATGATCGGTTAAAAAACAGCTTAAAGAAATTCTTGAAACTCCTTTAAGATTGAATGGATGCAAGTGTATGGTTTTTAATATGATCTTTATCATTAGGATCAAGACTACTGAAAAGGAGGACTGTGGATTTATAATGTGAAACATAGTATGATCATTCCTAGGATCTAAACAAGCTAAGCTAGATTGGCATCAACAACCCGATTCGGCATGTTGGGTTAAACTCACGTCAAAATTTAAAAAGTGAGTAAAATAAACTTCAAACAAACACTTAGAATATTTTTCATATTCCAAAGCTTTTATTTTTTCCTACAAAATTCCATTTTTCCTAGTGATCTTTGCTGAAATTTTCAAGTACCCTCAAGTTCCAAAAATGAATTTTGCTCATATCTCTCAATCCATGCACCTGATTCCCATAAGATTTCACCAATGCACTCCTCACAAAAACACCTTCATATTTACTATAAAATCAAAACCATTGATGATATGTATAATTTTCAACATAGATAAGAAAATTTCACCCCTAGAGTTACCTTTCGGATCTACGAGTTCGGAAAATAATATTTCTTGAAAATTGGAGCGAAGCTTCTGAGATAAAACCTAATCTTTTGAGACCAGTTTCATTCCATTCCAACACCCAGAATACCTCCGTATAAAAATAGTAATTTTTTTCATGTCCCCCATGTCTAAATATGATAAGTTTTTAAAATATTAAACCTTTGGTATACGTGTTACTCCTTGCATGTAAAAATCATTAAAAAGTGACAATCCTAAAAACTTACTAAAAATAGTCACCCTAGGTATGACCTATTAAAAATATAAAGTCTTGTAAATGGGATCATGTCACTTGTATTAGTTCACATTCCACCTATCTCATTTCTTATTTCCATCATTAATTTCAATTATTCAAGTCCTGGAATCAATCTTAACACTAATCACTAAATACCCCAATGTGGAGGACAATGATATCACCCACATAGACTTGGAAGACCTGACAACCAAAATGTTGAATGATCCATGAGGGGAAGTGGAGGAAAAGATACTCTCAAGTAGATTATTCAAGGTAGGAGGCCACTTGTTATCTCTTCATAACGTTAAACTTGTCCTGGCATGTCCACAACATTATGATCCAAACACCAATAACAAAATGGTAATCATAACCAAGGAGTTTTCTTTGTAAGAATGGGCGAGGACTAACTCACAATTCCTAAGCTAGGAAATTATTTTATGGCTCAAATAATCAATAAATTCTGATAGACTCTCAAAAATGTAGTCTCGGGGTGAAGTCAAATACTATTTTTTCAGTTCATGATAGCGATCACAGAAAGGGGTCATCATGTTTAAGTGATGTAGACCATGAAAGGAAAGTGATATCAAATAGGGTTTATAAAAGTGATCCCTATTTCTCAATCATATTCTCAGGATCTGGCATTGAAATGTGTTTAATGAGCATGATGGTGAATGTGGATTTTATTCTTTCCTCGTTTGTAGAATATATTTTCAATAAGGAACGGGTGGAAAATAAGATGTTTGGGTTTCATGAGGTTGATTCCATCTAAGAAGGAGATATCTTTGTCATTAAGGTGAATTGTGAAGCTCAAGGAATTCAAGAGGAGGAAGTTGATGATCTCCACATTCTAACTCTATCCTTGTGTTCAAATCTCTTTCTAAGAAGAGGGACATCATGTGAATCACACCATGGCAAGGAATAAGTCAGAATAAAACTAGTTTTTATAACATATTGTCACTTGAATTGTAGGCTATCGAGGTACCCAAGATCATCATAATTAATCTATTTGGGTAGTTATCTCGGGTTCACAATAGTGCATATCTAATGTTAGTGTTTTTGAACACTTATTTAATGCTTTGGAGTGTGTCTACATCTCATAAGAAGAGGAATTTGCAATCACAATGTTCCAAATCAACGGGAGGTCGATGATAAAGAGTTTCACTCCGAGAATTCTCTCAAGATCCATCAAAACAGGATTTTCATGAATTGAATCTTCCCCATCTCTAGATCATCACTTCATTCCCTTCTTCTCTCCTTTGTCTCTCTCTAACATTATATTCCTTCATTGGGAATGTACTTTTTCACTCTTTTGACTTATTCACTTAAGTAACTTAATGTTTTATTGTAAAATTCCTTTTTTCAAGAATAATAATTGGACTTAATTTCATTCCTATGGAATTTGAAAGGTCATAAGTGGTGGTGAGGTGAAAAGTCACATGGGGGAGATGAAGAGACAATTTGTAAGCTATATATTGGAATGGCTTCTTCATTCCAAATGGGTTAGGAACTATTGATTATTGTTAGTTGTTAGCCTTTGTTTCAATACTAATGTAAACAATAAGCTATAGTATTCTATATCATTTCTTAAGTTCTTCCATACTCTATAATTTCCAAATTTGCAAGCATTGTAATCTTGTATAACCAAGAAGGAATTGTTTGTCTTAGAATAATGAATCCATAGAACTTTATGTCTCTGATTTATTATTCTTGATTTTTCTTACACAATTAAATTCTTCCTATTAAATATGGACGTACTTCAGATAATGTGTGTGAAATATATAAGTCTAGTCACAACATTAACCTCTTCTCTCTGTTTCCCCATCTCATCTTTACCTCCCTTCAATACAAATTCCACCCTTGTACACCATACAAGAAGTTTTTAATAGGTTTAGTGGAGTATTCCTTTGTGATACCCAGTCTAATGGAAACCCCACAATTATATTAGTTTACATTCAATAAATGGGAGCCTCCTCATATCCAAGAAGGAGGGGCCTAGCCCTGTGACCGTTGGTGGAAACCAATAATCTTTCCTACGAAAAATTATTTCACCAACAAAAAATTTTGATAGTAGGAGAAGTATTTATATATTTCATTAAATATTTTACAATCAATATAAACTTATCTATGTAAGTTGATCTATATTTATTTTGAGGAAATGTGGTAGGTATTCCATATTCACGACCTTTTCACACCATACATTTCGGTCATTTGGAGCCCCATAAACCTAATAGTGATTATAGTATGTGCTTTGGGTCTCAATTGGCCCCAATTGCATCATGGAGTTTATTAATTTGTTGTTTGGTTAAACTAGATAAAAAATTTGGCCAAGTTGAGACCCATGACATTTGTTATAATTACACAATGTGATTCTTACCTAAATTGTTCTAAACTACATTACACATTACACAATTGATCTATTTTTCAACCGAGAGAATAAAATTGGTTGAATTTAGGCCCTATAGACCTAATTGCAGCTATATAATGTGATTTAGCACTTAATAGGACGTAATTGCATCACTATTTCAACCAGAGAGGTAATTTGGGCCTAGCATAGCACCATGAACTGATTATGACAAGAAAATTTGATTTTGGGTTTAAATGGACCTAATTTAATCACAAATTCTATAAATTTTTCAATTGGTTTGACAAGATATCCTTAGGAAAATTTGAGACACATTAACTTAATTATGACTATACATATGATTTTGGGGTTGATTAGCCCTAATTGCATCACACATTGCACAATTAGTTGATTGGTTCAACCAAAGATTCAATTTGGAATAATTTGAGCCTTGTGAACCTAAATACAACTATGTAATATGATTTGGGGCATAATTGGCCCCAATTGCATTGCAAATTCAACCTAAAGGGAGTATATAATGTGATGTGGGCTCAATATACCCTAATTACATCATTGGTTGAACTAATTAATCAATTTTTTCAATTACACAATTAATATAGGTCAATTAGAGACCCATAAACCTAATTACAAATATGTGATGTGATTTGGGGCTCAATCGACTCCAATTTCATCACTAATTAAACCACTTACTTTGTTCATATAAGAAGGGATGTAATTTGTGCCAATTTGAGCCCTATAAACCTAATTACAACTATATTATATGATTTAGGATTTAATTATCTCTAATTAGATTACTTATTAAACTAGTTAGGACAATATGACATGATTTGGGTCTTAATAGACCCTAATTGCATCGTTGGTTGAACCATTTAGTCAATTGGTTTGATTAAAGAGGTGTTTTTTCCAATTAGAACCCCGTGAACGTAATTATAAGTATACTATGTGATTAAGGTCTCAATTGGCTTCAATTTCATCTAAATGAATCAATTACTTGATTTGGTCAATAATGGATACAATTTAAGCCAATTTGAGCCATATGAACTTAATAGTGACTTTATGATTTTTTTGGGCTAAATGGCCCCAATTTCATCAACATTTAATAAATTAATGACTAAATCACTTGATTCATTTACTCAAAGACTGGATCATTTATTCATTAGTAATTAGGTTTGTGGGGATAAAATTGATATTATACCATTTTAATTAGGTTCGTCTAGATAAAATTGAACCAAATGATATGTCATTATCAAGCTCATAGAAATAAAATTGATGTTGTATAGTCGCAATTAGTTTCATGAGGCTAAAATTGGTATTATGAAGTTGCGAGTTAGGTTCGTGGGGCTACCCAAATGATATAGTATAGTTGTAATTAGGTTTATAAGGATAAAATTGAACTAAAAAGATCTTTAATTGCTTCAATTTATTAATTGGATAAATAAGTGATAAACTTGAGCCTTATACTACATTTATAGTCACAATTAGGTTCATAAGGATAAAATTAGGCCAAATTACATATTTTTGAAGCTGGTTGAGTAATTGGCTCAATGAGTTTGATAGATTTTGGCCAATTTATCCCAATATCATATAGTTGCAATGACGTTCACATGGATCAAAGTGTCCCAAATAACATCCTTAATTAAACCAATCATATAATTGGTTAAATATGTAATGAAATCAAGGCCAATTAAGCCCCATTTCACATCATATAGTTGTAATTAGGTTCATATAAATAAAATTTTCCCTAATTCCGTTAGTGATTAAATCAATTGAGTGGTTGATTAACTCAAAATTGGTCAATTTATATCCAAATTATGCCATATATTTATAATAAAATTTATGGGGAAATTCATGAGTAAATATCTTCAAGTTGATAATGAAAGCGCAAAGCATATATTTCTTAAATGCCCCTTTTTTCAATATTTTGAATAGTATTCTTTCTCTCTTTGAATTACATTAGGTTTTGTCTAGATCTTTGGGGAAATTTGGATGGAAATTGGAGATTCCTTTTCTCTTTGATCACCTAAAGAAAATATGGAGACTAGATTCTCCTCATATATTTTGGTCGATCTGGATTGAAGCGAAATAATATAATTTTTAGGGATAGAAAAAAAATTATCTAAGGGTAGATATAAACATTAATTTCTAGATATGGGAGAATATGTATGTCTTAAAAGAAAAGGATCCAAATCCTATCTTGCCTAAGGAAAAGGCCCAACATCTCAACTAGAACCTTGACTTTAAGGCACCATCTCGGCCAATCAAAAAGGATAAAAATATCTTGAGGTGGGAAAAACCACCGTCGGGAGAGGGTAAAATGAACTTTTATGGATCTACGAAGGGAAACCCGGGAAGATCGGAGGGTGTGAAAGTGCAGCAGCAATTTTACAAATTAAATTTACACAAAATTATAATATTCTTCATAATTTAAAATTTGGGATCACTTGATTTGGAAAACCTTACATATATACAAGAGAGTCCTCCTAAATTATAGGAAGTGGATATAACCACTTCCTATAACAACTAATTATGTGAGTTAGTTTGAACAACTCAAATCATGTATAAATTGTATAATAAACATTATTGTTTATAAAACAATAATGTATAACCCGTTTACGTGGGTTGTTAATTCTAAAAACTCACCCATATTTACATTACATTTACCATATTTACTATTTACCATATGGTAAATTAACCATGAGAAAACTAATTTCCTAACAATCCTCCCTTAGTGTGAACATGGGGCATGAAGCATAGAAAAAAGAATCATATGTCATTGCATACTTTTAGGTCTAAATATTTTTGTGGGGATCTTATTGTCAAAATATTACTACACATGATCACCTACATACGAGAAATTATCTCACTTTCACTTCCAATTGAACATATTCACTGGTTAACAATATTCCAATGAAGTATAGAAGTCGAGACTCACTTTGCGATCACCTACCCTCCTATATAACTATTTTTACAATTTGACACCTTCCATGCCATATCACAACACTTCAAGAGAAAATATTGGAATATCATACTCACACATTTCAAGAAAATGGGAACATACTTCTTTTCATGCCCCAAAAAATTAACTAGTCTAAATCTAACAAATCATAGGAAAAATTTAGGGATATTTTTTTATAAAAGTATATAACGTAAGAGCAAGTCAAGATTAACACATTACAATAATAACATGACTAAAATATCATAATTATGGAAAATTGGCTCCAAACCACTTTCACTCAATGAAAATATGAAATACTAATAATGTTTACGTCGTTGTGACCACATCACATTTCAGCTTTAAAGGGCATA
The DNA here is from genome assembly GCA_018340775.1 of Taxus wallichiana var. yunnanensis. NCBI lineage: Eukaryota > Viridiplantae > Streptophyta > Pinopsida > Cupressales > Taxaceae > Taxus > Taxus wallichiana. Next base: position 91,244,988 of record CM031241.1, on the reverse strand, counting down.
GGATTAGCGCAATGCCACTTATGTGGTTTATAACAATAAGCCATTTTTTAAATGTTGATGATAATTTATTTGTGATGGATTAATTTAACTATTTCATAA
>CM031241.1:91027389-91239889 GCA_018340775.1 Taxus wallichiana var. yunnanensis | reverse complement strand
TTCCAATCTAATACATGAGATGCATCATGTACATATCTCTGAAGAAATGAAATTTGAAATACATTGTGTATGTGATACAAAATGGGTGATAAAGCAATATGGCATGCAACAGGTCCAACTCTCTCTAAAATCTCAAAAGACACTACAAATCATGGATCTATCTTGGAACATTTTCCATATCAAATAGGGATCTTATGGGGTTTGACCCTCAAAAAAACATTTGAGTCTACCTCAAAACCGTGATCAATCCTCTTCATAACAACCTAATTCTTATGTCTATCATATGCCTCAAGAATATGTTGACGAATGAGGGTGACTTGTTGTTCCATATCTTGTAGTAACTTGGTCCCAATGGAAAATCAATCCTCAATCCGATCCCAACTAAGGGGTGTCCTACATTCCCGCCATACAAGGCCTAAAAATGTGTCATTTAACTGGAACTTTGGAATTTGTTGTTATAGGAAAGCTCCACTAGATATAGGTAATCCTCCCACCTAGAATGTTGATCCATGACATACATGCAAATCATTTCCTTTAATACATAATCCACTCTCTCTGTATTCTCATATTTCTTAGGGTGATAGGAAGTGCTAAAATTGAGCTGAGTGCCCAATGCTTCCTGTAAATTATTCCAAAATTGGGATGTGTAGAGTGGATCACAGTCATTAATAATCTTCCATGAAATCTCATGGAGTCTCACTATAATCAGGTGATTGATCTTTCATTGTAGGTAGTATTCATTGGTGAAAATGAGAAACCATTGTCAACTTGTCCATTGTGATTTTACGCTGACATAGAAAACCCAACAATGAAATCCATAGAAATGGTATCCTAATTCCACTTGGAAATGACATGTGGATAGACAAAGACGTTTCGATGATGACGTTTGGCCTTCACCCTATAACACTCAAGGAAATGTACAAAAACACTATGATGTCTCATCTCAAACTAGCCCAAAGTGATATAACTATCTCAAGGTAGTGTGCATCTTCTTCACCCTAGGATGGGCTAAATAGGGTGTACGATGGGCCTCAAACAGAACTACAAGGAAAATTCCACACTCTCTCACTACATAAATGCAACCTATATGTCCGAGAATTCCATCTACCTCTATTTCATACCCGATGAATTTCCCTTAAGGGTCCTCTCGAGCCTCAATATCCCTCCTAACTACAAGGTAGAACCTATCTCAAGGAAGGTTCTTTAAAATATGATTGTGTAAGTTAGTATTCATGGTTTAGGTCATAATGGTGTGTCTCTTATGGCTCAAGGTATCTACAACCACATTCTCCTTCCCCTTGACATGATCTATCTCCATATCATACTCACATAGAAGCTCCATCCAACATTATTGATGGACGTTCGATTAGGTTGCAAGAAGATATATCACAAACTCAAATGATATGTTCTCAATGTGAACCTCTGTCCTAAAAGAAAGTGTCTCCATTAAACCAAGGAATGAACCACTATTGTTAACTTCAAGTCATGAGTTGGATAGTTAATCTTGTATTCCTTGAGCTTCCATAACTCATAAGTAATAACTTGGCCCTCTTGCATCAATACACCACCCAAACCTACTAATGAAGAATTTATGAAAAATAAAAAACTCTCCAAGTGGATATAGCACTACAAGAATGGGAGTGGTGGTGAGACATTCCTTTAGTGTATTGAAAGCCTACTCACACTTCTTTGACAAAAATAATTTCTTCCCCTTATGATGTAGGTAGGTAATGGAATGATCAATACACAATAATTCATGAATGAACCTATGGTAGTAACTTGCACAACCCCATGAAATTGTGGACCTCTGTGACACTGGTGGACGCAGGCCAATAAATGATGGATCTAATCTTATTGGGATCTACTGAAATTCCCTCGACCAATATGATGTGTCCCAAATACCGGACCTCTTACTAAAACAAGTCACACTTCTCCAAGTTCCCATACATGTAATCCCTCAAACACTATGAGACCTCATCAAGATATTCCTCATGTTCCTCTACTATATGTGAGGGAATTAGAATATTATCTAAGAACATAAGGAAAAATGGTCCAAAATGTCTGGAATACTCGATTCATGAGACTCATGAACATTGTGGGGGAATTTGTCAAACCAAAAGGTGCCAATGTGAACTCATAATGACCATAACATGTACGAAAGGCAGTTTTGAGAATGTCTACCTCAAAAATATTCAACTGGTGGTAACCTCGAATTCAATTCAATATTCAAAAACATGGTATCCCCTCTCATCTAGTCAAACAAATCATCAATCCTCGGGAGGTGATAACAATTCTTAAGTGTTACCTTATTCAACCGATCGTAATCAATACACAGTCTCATCAATCTATCCTTCTTCTTCACAAATATGATAGATGCACCCCAAGGTGAAACACTGGTCGAATAAGGCCCTTCTCCAAGAGCCTTTCTAGATACATCTTGATCTCAAAAAGCTATGGTGTGTTCATCCTGAAGGGCGCATGGGAGATAGGCTCTTCTCCTAGAACAAGGTGAAATTTTCTCAAGAAAAAAATCCACAAATGATCTAAGGATATGATGGTCATCCGGTGAAGGTCTTACTTCCCCATCCTTGAAACAATCACTCATGGTGATAAAAAAGTTGACATACCGTCCACATACTCCACTTTAGCTGCATATTGGAGATAATCCAAATGAATATGAGTCTCTTAATCCCTACCAATATTACCTCCAATCCCTATCATCGCAACACTCCACTACCTTTCAGTAGCATTCTACTTTATATCATCTTGTTAAACACAAAAGGTAGAATGTGAAGGTCAACTGAGGTAAAGAAGGACCCGATATAAAGAACACACTCCTTTACTAAGGAGTCTATTGTTTGTCCAACCCCATTAGATATCTCTATAAATAATCTTTCCCTACCTAATTGGTGTCAATCTACATCGATCCAATAACAAGTGGGAAATAAAGGAATCGATGACCCAAAATCAAACAAAACATATACTGAAACTCCATTAATACTATGTGTGGTGTTAATCACTATAGATTAGTGCAAATTTCTTAGTGTTTCTCAACTACTACGTAGAATCGATGTGCTCTTCCCATATCATGAAGTGTAGTATCAGATGTGGTGGATTTCCCCATAGCTATAACTATAGGGTTGTGAGGTAAATATATTTAGTAATGCTTTGGGTTTTTGCACAAAAACAATTCCCTTTTGGCCTATGTTGTGGTGAAATACCTCTTGGGCCCCCGGTACCCTCAATAGAAGAATTTGTGGGTGACCCCCACGACCGAGATCTCTATCGACCTTGAAACCTATGTTTTCCTCCCTAAGGCATCCTCATGCTCTTACCCCTATGGGCATCATACCTAGGCTAAAATTTGTGTTTTTCTGTCATTGTAGTGGTGGTGTTGGTGGTCAAGAGGTAAAGTGAGTAGGTTTAAACCCACCACATAACGGAGGTGGAGCTCCTCTCAACCTACTATCATGTAGTTTTTGAATGTGTGACCTAGCCTTATCCCATGTATGTTATGTCTTCCTAGATTTTCCTCTGCTATATAGGCCTTTCTATGGCCTCTACAAAATTTTTGGGTAATGCATCCTAACAACACCACCCAAATCGAGGTTAGACTCTCGATAAACCTATATATGTGCACTGGATCATCCTATATGTAGTCTACATAGTGCAATAATTCCAAAAATATCCCCTCATACTCAACCACTATCAAAGACAACTATCACAAATCATGGAGCTCATCAATGTGTTGTTGAATGAAATTTTACGAGATGTATCATGCTCTAAAAATCTCCTCAAAAATATCTAAAGTCGTTGTCTTAGAGTTAGTAAGGAGCTTATATTCCTTTGTATGCCACAACACTCCTTAGTTTCTAAATAGTTGAATGACAATACAAGATCATATGTTTCTCACATAAGGGAAGAGTTTAAAGAATCCTTTCAAACTCACCAGCTAAGCCTCAACCTAGAATCCAACAGTATCTTCATAATATGTGGGTTTCCTAAGATTTAGTATATCTCTGATGTTCTATACAGGATCATCATATCAACCTTGTAGCCTCTCCTCAAGTAAATATATGTCTTGAAAGACTCATATTCCTCTCCCTATGTCATGAAGCTACCTCTATGCCACCTATAGGTGGTGGTACATGTGATCCTTGTGGTGCCACCTCTAGTTGCTCAATAGGTCTCTATAATACTCTCTCCCTAAAAATATTTTTAACTCTTACATTGCATCTAGTATATATGGCCCAATAGCATCTAGATTCGGTGTTGGTGGTGGTATTGGTGGTTGTGGTGGTGGCAATGTGGTTTTCTCCTATTTGAAGCCCTCAAAAATTCTCCTGCACCTCCTCCAAATGGGGCAAGAGTTAACATTTAGTGGAGGTTTCAAAGTCGGTTTTGTGTTTAACAAGTGATAAAGAGTTATTAAAATAATTTTTAGTTAGCTATTTTACCTAAAGTTCTATTATTTAAACCTACAACTCGATACCAAGTTTCATGCCCTAAAACATTAACCAGTTTAAACCTAACCATCCATAGGAAAAAATTTAGGGCTAATTCTTTTATAAAAGTATATAACACATAAGCGATTCAAGATTAACACACTACGATAATAATGAGACTAAGTCACAATTATGGCGAAGAGGTTCCAAACCAATTTCATGCAAAGGTAAGGTGAAATACTAATCATTTTTACATCATTGCAACCGCATTGCATTTCAGCTTTAAAGGGTATAAGATTGGTGAATGCCACTTACGTAGTTTAGAATAATAAGGAAAATTTTAAGTATGGATTATAATTTAGTCATAATTGATTAATTTAATTATTTCATAGAAATGCAATTATAAATATCACAATAGAAGGGATTATAAAAATTATTTAAGCACGAAAAATTATAATTGTTTCAAAAACGATAAAATGTTTATGGACGCCCATTAGTTAGCTAATAAGGTCATGGTTCCTATTTATTTTCCTAAATGGACCCATGCCTTTAAAGGTTTAAAACATAGTTTTATGAAGAGTTTCATTAATAAATATTCCCAAGAGGGAGGAAACCTTATAACTTTAAGTTAAACTTAAATTAAATGGGGCCCTAGACCTAAAACGATCTCAACTATATGATCGAACAAACCCTAAAACTTACAAGGATATTCCTAAACCTAAAACCATTTATTTCTTTTATCTCATCCCATTTCATTTGGTTACACATTTTTTTATTTTTTTCAAGAAAGAGGAACAATGGTGGATTCATTCATTTTATTATTTTCAATATTTTTGAAACTCATTTAGGTAGGAGTTCAATATTGTTTGTTAAAAGAAAAACCATTTTGTTTATTTGTTTAAATATGATCCTTGAAAGGATCTGCAATTATTTGATTTTTAAATTTCTTTAGAGCATTTATGAAATGGGTTTTTGTATGGAGGAATGAATCTAAGTTCATTTACACATTAAGAAAATACATACATACCCATATGTGTGTGTGTGTATTAAGGAGTATTTGAAAGGATCATGTCACCATGACCAATACACCCAATGTGTTAGGTATTTGTATAAAGGCCTCAAGCCTATGTATGTAGAGGAGGAGGCCAAAGGTCTTGGGTAGTCTATATGGAGGGCAAAGTGCGGGAAGGCCACGGCAGACCATGGTCGTGGTGGTGGGGAGAATACGAGAAGGGTTATGGCCCATGTCATAGTTATGTGATGTGGCATGTGCCTCGACCCCCATATTTGGGTGCCAAGGAGAGTTGGGGACAGTGAGACAACCATCCCACACCACCATATATATATATATATATATATATATATATATATATATATATATATATATATATATATATATATATATATATATATATGTAGATATGATTATATATACATATATATTTAAGCGAGTATAGCTTTCCATTCAAAAAACACACACACACACACACACACACACACACACACACACACACACACAATTGTATTTAAAATTTTCCAAAAACATTGATAATTTGTGTATTTTACTCATTTATTTAAATTCCATAAGTAATGAGATAGAAGTAAAATGAACTGGAAATGATAATAGAATTGGAGATATGAACTAAGAACTCGCATTTATTAACTTTAAATATTTTGATACAACATTTCTTAGTTTTTAAAATGAAACACAACAATGCAAGTTCTTTTAAATAATCGATAACAAGAATTTGAAAGAGATAAGATTTCAACCCTTTAAATCACTTTGCTTCAATATATGCAAATCCATACATTGACCACTTTCAATGAAATATTAATATAATTCCATATTTCCTCATAAGCACATGTGTATCTAGATAAGAACTTTACATATAATAAATCAATAAATTGCAGAAGATAACACAACACCAAATATATGGGGGGCCAAGATGCCCTAATATCAATATATGCATAATAATACCCTTAAGGTAGGGCAACACCATATAATGCTCCTTAAGGAAGGAGTAACTCCACAATCTCCCAAGATGGGAATCCACTTCGAGGGGGACACCTCCAATATACCTCTACCAAGTAGAAGACTCAACTCATACATACCTCCCTCATAATGATACTCACATCCTTTAAATAGGATGGGTAACACCTAATCCCAATGTAGGCCGACCCATTACCCAATATAATTAATTCCTATGTGAGCCCATATAACTAACTAAGGGGATGTGTGCCACATGTCGGCATCTCCATCAACCCATATACATTATAATATTATATCCCATGTGAACCCATACACATAACTAAGGGGATGTGTGCCACATGTCGGCATCTCCATCAACCCATATATATTATATTATCATATCCCAAGGTACATAGCAACTCACAACAACTCTTATTTGCATTTAAGTAAGGATAAAACATTATAAAAATTTACAATAGCTTTATAATATGATGTTTGTTTCCAAAATTTGTAAGCAATACACAATCTTATTGCACAAGTGTCAAATATTCATATAATAGTTTCCTTTAGATTCAACACTTATTTTAACCAAAAATGAGATGGGAGCAATGCTCACCACCCAACCAAAATTCAATGGAAAGATATTTTCTCTTCACATTGACCCCGAGCCCCAAAAATAAGTAATACCACATATTAAACCATAATAAGCACAACAAAACGAACCAAAAACAACGAAGTTTAATACAACAAAATAAAACCACACTTGAGATGCAAAAATGGATCCCATTGAGGATTAAATAAAATATGCCATCCTTATGACTCTCAAATGGGATGGTGATAAGCTCAACCTCAATTTTTCAATCACACAACACATTCCTTATAACTCCCAAGCCACAAATGGATTTCCCTTTTCCCTCCAATAAGAGTCCTATGGCCCATCCCACACTCCCTCCAAAATTAGTCACTATGACTATCACTAAACATATCCTTTTCTCTCTAACACAAAAGTATATAATTATCTAACTTTTAATCCCTTTTACCTCCAACAAAAGCATATATTATCCACCCCCCACACCATTTCCTAATGGCCAATTCTCTACCCATAATCCCACAATAATGCAACACCAAGACATAATTTACACAAGCAACAAGAAAAATACAAGGAATATTAATAGCCTAGCTTGGGGGCATCTTTCCTCTTGAAAACAAATTTTCAAACCAAGCAAAAATCCTAAAGTTAACCTTCCAATCTCTCCCAAATCTAAAGGCAACCAAGAAAACACCAAATCAAAAAAACATGGAACCCTTTTCCTCCTCTAAACTCTCTTATTTATATAATTTTGAGAGGCAAGGTGAGGTGGATTCCACATAAGATTGTCAACAAGGAAAACCCATGTGCTCTCCAAAATGGTAGGTGCACACAAGCCAAGCCCCATTAAGAAAGTGTAAGAGGAGTAAAATCTATTCCTTTCAAAAATCATTTCACATGTAAGGAGGTTTATTGGTAAACATAATTTCCATCATCCCAAAAAGAATCATCTCCCCAAATTCAAAAATAAATCACTCATAATAAAAACATGGAGTGAAAAGGAGGACAAAATCTCTCCAAAAACAAGTAAAAGGAAAAAATTATCCTTTCAAAAACCTACCTACCCAATGGGTATGGGCTTGGGGGAAATTTTGGGAGTGTGGGACAAGGTAACCCTCTTCCACACACTTCCCAAAATTTCTCCAAAGGCCAAATCCGAGATTTCAAGATAACAATCAACTTAAATGCTCATGTTCAAGGAAAAAGTCTCCACATAATCACATACTTAAAGAAAATCAAAAGGAAATAAAATATAAATAAATTTAAAAGAAAAGGTTAAAATAAATAGGACAAAATTACACCACATGAGGGTTAAAATAAGTAAAACATTATCAAACAACAAAAATGAACACACACACACACACACAAACACACACACACACACACACACACACACACACACACACACACACACACACACACACACACACACACACACACACACACACACACACACACACACACACACACACACACACACACACATGCTCAAAGGGTGACCATGGTTAACACATGTTATTCCTAGATTGTTGGTATCCCCCACCTCAATTTGGTATTTTTGTAGTGTTCTCGGTATACATGTATGTCACCTACACACTCCACACAAAGCATCATACCCGCATGAAGAAACATATAGTTATAACTAATAATGCAAAATATAATTTCATTCACAACCTAGTATCGTACACATCACATCATATTCATATATATTTTAAACAATTAATTTAATGAAATTTAATACTCATTCCATATACCACATACATACTATATCATATAGAAATTTCCAATTCTCATTTAAATTCTACAAATCATGAAAATAAAATCCGCATTCCTAGTAATAATTACCACATCAAGATATTCCATTACTATAACATGTGACACATTCATAGTGATGCTAGAAACATACAATTCCATCAAATTCATGCAAGGTTAGCGTAACATGATCAATGAAAACACAATAATATAACTATTCTATCCTTGCAAGTTTATTATTAATCAACAAAATACAAAATGGCATAGAACTATCTTAGACATCTTGTGCCCCAAATCGCATATTCAAACTAAAATTTCTCCAATCCATATATCTAGTACAGTATAGTAATGATCAACACATATCACATTGAAACACATACGAAGAATGATTGCTATAACAATAAATAGGGCGTAAAGGAAGTGGGCACTACTCTTATGTTCTTATTCAAACACACAACTGAAAATAAGAGATGTCACTAATGTTATATATGGCCCTATTGCTAACGACTAACGAGAGGTCACTCATTTTCCTCCAACCTCCTCTACCTCCATCCTCTAGTAACATGTGTCTTAATTCGAGTTGAATATGGCTTTGAAGCACATTAGTTTCCACATTGTACTTTATTTTTGCCTCCCTCCCATAATGTGAAAATGCTTTATTTTAGGACGTTAGGTTACACCGAAAATGCATCTATGAGGCAAAAAAATATACTCTTTGACACTTGACTCACAAAATGATGTTTGAATTATATAAAGACACAGAGACAATGGACTTTGAATTCTAAATAACTCTTAATTTATGACACAACTTTATGATTCTTTTTATAATACAAAGAAATTGACAAGAGATGACAATATAGTGACAAATATGACATTCTTTTCAACCCTTATTACAATGAATGTGACATCACTTATATATTAACACATACAAAATTTAGACAATTTTGATAAATGACTCTTTGGTGGTTGGAAATTTTATCTCGAGTATAAGCTTGATTCAAGGGATGAGCATTCCCTCCTCTTTATGGTAGAGGTTCCCTTATTCATCAAAAATGGAAAACTACCTAGTTCCAAATATACAATCTAACAAAATCCAGATGAGTATTTTGGTGTAAAGAATGTTTCCATATCCAATTATTCTCAATACAAAAGATGAAAAAGGTATAGGAGTTTCAGAAGAGGAAAGAATAGTTTAAATGAGCAAGACTGGTAAGAAGAGACACAAAGTTCAACTTATCCACCTATCAAGAACACAAGTATTCTCCTTTCTTATGCAAGATCACTCACTATTGTAAGAAAAAGGGATGAAGAAGGTAACACGTTTGGATGTAGAGACTGCAGAGTAACACCTTACTTATGCATGCATGAAACTTCAAGAACACATGAATTAGTATATCATAAAATCCATCAAGATATAGATGTAACAGGCACAAAGTTCTTCACACTATATCAAATGAATTAAACAAACAGTTTCTATATTCTAATATACTAGATTAACATTCACAGTTGCAAAGAATAGAAATGGGAAGAAAAAAGATAATAGAGGAAAATTCTTATTTTGTATTGATTAAAAATTTTGTATCATTACATTCAAGACACCAAAATCCAACAACCCCTTTACAATGGAGAAAAATCCTTATATAGGCAGAGGGTAGTTGCGAAAAAAATTCTTAATCAATTGTCTATTAATTAATTGCTAACACTTAATTAATGAATTACATGAGTTAGCTTTATTTACAATTTTATGTTTTCAAAATGATAAAGCTAACTTTCAAAATACAACAACTAGAAAGAAATATTTTCAAGCACTAGAGGTAGGAGCACTTGGGAGAGGTGCATTTGGGGTATTCACTTTGAGTACAAGGGCCCTAAATTTTGACAAAGCGCTAAAAATCTCCATGACTTTTGGAATAGTTATGTTTGTTGTAACATTCAACTAACCACCCAAAGAGTCTTCCATTTCCTTTCCAATACCTACATTTTGTAACAATCCCTTAGTGGCCTCTCTGATAATGTTTTGAAGCTATGTAATCTCCTTAATATTTACCTTGGTAACAGTTTCAGCCTTGAACAGGTCTTCCTTTATCGGTGCGGTGAGCATATCCTTGACTTCATCCACAGGGTACCTTTCTGCTGAATTATCTTTATAAACTTGGTATCTAAGAGCTTGTAAATCATATTAAATCTCATATTTAAAGGTGTATCCTTTTTGTGACATGATTTTAAGTTCATTGATTGCCTCTTCAAGCACTTTGATCTTCCATTCAACACTGAACACCCATTTCCTATAAATATTACTCTTGGAATCATCAAATATTTTATGAGAAAGGAGGATTTTCTCATCTGTAGTTTTCATGATTCTTAAATCCTAAATGCATTCTAGCCATAACTTGAGTTGTTTCTTAGATCATGTGATCACTGTATCAAATTGAATTTGGGTCAATAAAATGTTGTCATATACTTTGTAGGCCTCATCTATGAAATTCAAACCAAAAATTAACATTCCTTCCACCAATGCCTCAACAAATCTCCCATATGAAGCATGTTTATGAATCTCCTTTATTTTTGACATCTCCTTCAAACTAAAAAGTAGGAGGATGCATTAAGGAGAGAGGAGTTGGATCAAGAACCTTTTCACTTCACAAAAAAGACTTAATAAAAGTAGAAATAACTTGAACATGTTCTTCTAGTTTCTCTTGTGTATGTTTGTCTTTTTCCACTCTCTCAATTACTTTGGAAAATGTCTCTATCAAGTTTTGAATCTCTCCTTCAGGAGTATATTCACCAAGTGGAATTCTAGTTAGCTCCAGATTTGCAAGATTTATATCTTTTCATCCATTGCTTATCTTGTATTCGTAATCTCAAAAAATTGTTTCCCCTTGAATCAAAAACTAACCTTGAGGTTGTCTTGGATCTTTTTGGCATAGGATTTGGAGTGGTGCCAAATAAAGAAACTACAACATCAAAACCAAGAGCTACTATATTTGGAGTAAACTTTCTCTTTTTGTTATCAATCATGGGTTGAACCCATGTGAAAGAGTCACTTGAAGGTGGAGCAAAGGAAGGGTTCAATGCAAGAACATTGAGAGAGATAAGAGCATGAGTAACAGATACTTCTAGAGTGAGAACTTCAATTGAGGAGGAAGATAATTCTCTATCTGATGATTTAGGCTTTGAGGAACTCACCTTCCCATATTTTCGGTCTATGATTATCACTTCATCTTCTTCCTCTTCACTTTCTCCACTCTCTTCTTCATCATCATTTCCCTCTTTTTCATCATCTTGTTGTTATGTGGTGACCTTTTTCGTATCATCTTCCTCCTCCTCAGTTGTTATCATTTCTTCTCCTATAGGCTATGTTATTTACTCGGGAGTAGAGGCAGATTCTCTTGCTAAACTTTGAATATTTTCCTCTCCTACCTCTTTTTCAAGAATCTTTTCAACTTCTTATGCTTCCTTTATCTTGTCTTCTTTTATATATACTTTAGTTGAAGATTCCAAAAGTGAGGAACAATGGGTTGATTGAACCTGTACTTTTAGAGGAGAAATTGGAATCTATTTCTATGATGAGGAAGCCTCCTAGGAGGAAGATTGTACCATGTTGGGATTATATGCTTTCATCTTCTTATTTAACCAAAAAAATTCTTGCTTAAGACTAGATTGATTATTTCGGTGAGAACGTCCTTCTCCTACGAAACCAATCAATAGTGAGAAGAGGCATGTGCTAGATATTCTTTATGTATTCCACTAAGTATAGGCCCTCATCATCATCTTGTAATTCATCTAGAGCCTTGTGTACTTTGAAGTCTCGACTGTTGCAAAAAAGTAAGCCAAAATACCTTCTTCTCACTTCATATTCATCTCAATAATCTGCCAAATAGTCTTCCAGAGTAGGAAAATGATAATAACTCATTCTGAGATGATTGGAAATGAAATTATTTATATCAAAATAAGACCTTTTATGATAAGAATGGAATTTGAAATCAGCAATGGTTCTCTCCACATTTTGGGCATCTAAAGTAGTCTTGCATATGTAGTTCCCTACGAAATAGGGAACTAAATACCAATGATCTTCTTATCTCTACATGTTCTATGCAACATATCCAATTGTCTACATACTTCCACCAAAACTAGTTTATCATTACAAAACATAGGTAGCTTGTTTGGTGAGCCCTCAAACCCAACTAACCTAATGTAAGAAAACCTTATGAATTAGATAAAGAGGTTACCATATGTGGAGATTAAGTTTTTTCCTATACATAAACTCTCTTAGTTATGTTTCCTTCCAAAAATCTCACTATATACATGGTGAAAACATCATTCACTCTTCGAAATTGAATTTTTATTTTTAAAGACAAGTTGGGGATAATACTCATAAACTGGTTGGTTTTTCTTATCCTCTTGTGGAGACAATCCTATAATTACTTTTAGGTTGTAATTGTGTACATTAGGTAGGAGGTCATGTAAAAATTTTTTTTTTGTATTCGCATTGACCAGTTGTTCACTAAGATTATCACAAATTATCTCTCCCTAATTCAGGCTCTGTTTCCCCTCACAAATGATGTTTATGTAAACACACATCCAAAACTAGAATTCATTGGTGGAAGGGAGACCCATTAACCTAGCCAAGAGGGTGATTATATCAGATAACTCTTCTTTGAAATCTGACATGTATAAGACCTTGGGAAGTTTAGAGGCTCCTCTCTTTTGAGACTCAAGCCAAGATTTGGCTATCATTGTCTTGTACTTTTCTTTGTCTTTCTCAAAAAGGATTTGATCTTGGACCTGGTTAGAGTATTGGAATCTTCAATGATGGGGATTCTCAGGGCAAAATTTATACAATTAACATCTAATTTAGCAATCACTTGGCCTTGGGGATCTCTAATCTCTTTTGTGTCTGGATCAAAATAGGAGGCACAAGCTAGAACAATATTTGTACATTGTACGAGAGAGAGGGAAACCAGAGGCATGGGAAATTCCACTATCTTTGATGCATTGGGCTATGGGAGTAGGAGTGGTTTTAGAAATACGGGCCTATAAGTCATTGAGGTCAACATGTCGGATATCACTATCCCCAATATTAGGTACTGATGTTTCTAGAGAGGATATATGTTCATAACCCCCATACAGAAACTTCATGGTAACAAGATGGGAAAAAACACTCCATAAAATTGGTCTTGAACAAAATCCCCTAAGGGTACAGAAAAGTAGGGAACGAGGCTTAATTTAACACCCAAAAGACACAAGAAGCTCTGAAATAACATACCTTTCTTTGTAGGAATAATGACATTTTCTCCAAGATCCCAACACACTTCAAATTTTTTAAAATGGATGGAAAATGAACAAGTTATGGATAGAAACACACTTAGGAGCATAAGAACGAGAAGAATAGTACAGATCGTAAATTCTTAGACTTTAAATGGTGAAAATGAGTTACTTTACCCTCCTTTTATGCCCTTGATGTTCAATAGATGACTGGATAAAATATCAATTTAGGGTTTCACATTATTTTGTGGAAAACGGAAAGGTCTGTGAAACAAATTATGAATTTATCCCTTTATATTGTGAATATGATGGAGATGTGGGGAAATGAGGGCCCAAGGGAACAAGGGACATGAGGGAATTAAACTTCTAAAATACCCACAATACATATAAATGCTCACAAGTGTGGAAAAATTGGTTTTGCGGGAACAGAGTGCCAAGAGGAACACGGGTCACAAGTTCTTCAAAGATCTAAAAACTCTGCAATACAAAGTGAATAAGGAAGTGCGTAGAAATCAGTCTCACGAAGAACATAAGTCCCATGAGAACAAAGTGTCTTAGGGTTGTGAGATATCTACATCTCGCAATATAAAGAAACACTTATTAAACTTAGGGAAAAGGCTTGCAGAGTGGAAACAAATGTAGGGAACAATAGGATGTGGGGAAATGAGTCTCAGGAGGAACAAGGGTCGTGAGTTCCCAAAATATCCAAAACCTCTATAGTACAAAGGATCACCGAGTAATGTGGATAAATTAGGCATTTGGGAACACGGTTCTTGTGGGAATAAGGGCCGTGAGATCACAAAACACTTGATAATGCTTTGAAATACAAAAACTTGAAAAGTAGTTCCCCAAAACATAAAAACTTCTACACAAAGAAGAATTATAGCATTGTGGGTAGAGCGGCAATGTGGGGAACAAGATACCGAAAGGAACATGTTTCATTTGTTCCTCCAAAACCCAAAATAGCCGCAATACAAAGGATATGACCCAAAACACCTCAAAATGACTAACTGTTTGGAATATTTCACTTCCTTAAAACTTCACAAAGGAAAACTTTTTTGACAAAGATGTCATTTGACCAAAAAAATTGAGAATTTTGAAAAATTACACATTTTCTGGGTAAGTGACAACATTTGGCTCTTTATGTGGATTGGACTAACTTGACACACGGTGAAAAAGAAAGCAAAGAACCCCAAAATATTTGGTTACAAGACAAGTGCCTAATCCATTGGGAAATTTTTTGAGAACACAACCATACAAAAGAACACATAAACACCAAGACACGACACGGACCAAAAACAAATACCGTATAAGAATTTATACAAAGGATTGTTGTTTAATTCAAGACTGGAACAACTTTAAGTATTGGCCACTATATGGAAATGGAAGCAAGATTCCATCTATGTATCTCATATAGTAAGAGTTTTCACTAGAAAAATGTCTAATTTTGAAAGGACCAAGCCAGAGGGAGTCAAACTTACCATGGCTTCCTCGTGGTTGACGCCTTTTTTCCCAAAGTAGGAAAATATCTCCGACCTGAAATGTCCCTGGCCTTGGATTTCTTGTCAAATATTTTCTTGACCTTCTACTACTGTGCATTAATTCTATCAACCACCTACAATATTTATTCATTCAACTTCTGCAGGTACATCTCCCTTTTCTCCATGGAACTTGAGAACTCTCTATCTTCGATAGCCTTTGCTAGGTGAAGTGTAGGAAAATCTGCTATCACTAGAAATTGTGCTTCTATTATATACACTAGCTGAAATGGAGACATCCCAATGGCTCTCTTTTGTGTGATCTTATCCACCCTGAGAGCATCATATAGTTTTTTATGCCAATTTCTCTATGATTCATCTACAAGCTTCCTGATGATTATTACAAGTTTTTGGCTGGTCAATTCATCCTGCACACTCCTTGTGGATGATAATAAAATGAATGTGTAAGGGAAATGCCATATCCATAACAAAAATCAATCATCTCATGGGAAGAAAATTTTGGGGCATTATCTGTGACAATATTGTTTGGAATCCTAAATCTGACCAGTATATTTTCTTTGATGAAATCACAAACTACCTCGAAGTGGTTCTCTTGACTGGGATTGCTTCAACCCACTTCATGAAATAGTCAGTGGTTGTTAACACATGTGTGTGTCCTGCACTTGAATTTGGATTAAGAGTTCCTATAAAATAAATCCCCATTGTTAGAAGGGCTCTTCAATTACCATTGGTTTAAGAGGCAAGGTGGCCAACTTGGGTCTGCCCACAAAAGTTTGACATGCTTCACACTTTGACACCCACTTTGTTGCATCTTTGAAAAGTGTTGGCTAGTAATACCCTTGTACGGAGAATTTTATGAGTTGTTATTGCTGAATAAAAATGACCTCCGCAGTTCGATCATGAAAAGATCTCAACAATATCTTTTGGTGTTCCTTGTCAATGCATCTAAGGAACCAACCATCAATTCATCTCTTGAACAATGAATTTTCCCAAAGAACATATTATGCAGATCAAATCTTAACAACTCTTTTCTCTTTGGCACTCAAGTGTTCGAACATTCTCCATAAGTGAGGAAATGAGTGATATCTACATACCACTCATTAGTTGAACTAAGAAAAAGTACAATTGGTATGTCATCGATCTCCTTCTCAATTAATTCAATCCTCGTACCATTAGAAATCAATTCACACAAGCCTTTTATCTCGAAAAAGCTTGGTTGGCTTGATATCAAGGTTATACTCTTGGACTTTAGCTACCCGGTTTTTGTGTTTCGATCCAAACTCCTTTTGTGTGATAATTTACTTTAATGTTGTGTTTGACATGGAGATAGTGGAATGAGAATTCAAGATATAAAAACGGAACTATTTCACTACTTTTACCATAGAAAAGGTATGTTTCTCCATTTGGGATTACTTCAGCTCGTGGGCCTTTAAGACATAGCTCATGAATGCTATAGGCACTTCACATCCCTAAAAATTCTTATGCACCACGATTCTTTGCTAAGGTGTGCTAGGATGTATAACAATAGAATATAAAATCCTTGTCAAAATCTAGACAAGAAAGAATAGGAGTATTGGCAATAGCCCTTTTGATATTTTCAAATGCATTCTTCCCCTCAGTAGTCCAACAAAAATATTTCTTCTCTTTCATCATATGGGCTATATTCCTAGCTAGCTCTACAAAATTAGAAATAAATCTTCTAAGGAAATTAATTTTTCCAAAGAAGGAATGTACACCTTTCTTACTTGTCAAAAGTGGAATCTTTTGGATTTCTTGAACACGTTTAGGATCAATTTTGATTCCATCCTTAGATACAATATTCCCAAGTAACTTTCCCTCTGTTACACCAAGATAGACTTATTTGGATTAAAATAAGTTCCATGGTCCCTACACCTCGAATCACAGATTGCAAATGTTGAAATTTATCTCCTCTTTTCTTGAAAAAATAGATAGATCATTCAAATATATCACTATGTATTTACCCTTTAAGTCACCAAAGGCCAAGTCCATTTCCCTTTAGAGCGTTGCACTTGCTTTAATCAGCCTAAATGGCATTCTTATGTTGGAAAATATGCCCCGTGGAGTTGTAAAAGTAGTTTTATGTTGATCTAGTACATCCGCCTCAATTTGGTTGTAGCCCGAGAATCCTTCAAGTATAAATAAAATTTCTAAGCCGATTACCGCTTGCAAAATTTGATCCATGACAGGAAGCGGGTAGTTATCTTTAAGAGAATTATGATGTAGATTTCTAAAGTCGACAAAAATCCAAATTTTTCCACTCTTCTTCCTAATTGGAAAAATGTTGGAAATCTAGGTTGAATAGGAAAAAAATTCGGGTATTCAACGCTTTCTAGATCTCTTGGTGAATGGTGCTAGCAATTTTTAGATTATACGCCTTTTCTTCTTATGGAAAGGTTGAATTCCTGGCTTCAAGGGAATGTAATGTTGCATCTCCCTTGGCTTAAAGGTTTTCAATTAATCATATGATTAGGATAGAATATTTATTTACTTCTTCAAAATTTTAACCATTTTTCTCCTTTCTTCACCTGAGCAACACTTACCAATGTTAACAAATTTTTGCTCCTCATTTCTTCCAATATCAACTTTTTCAAATTCAGCTCACTTTGTCCGACTTCTTATGATATTGTTTCTTTGATGTACCTTTCATGCTTTCCAAACTCACTACTCCTTTAGGTGCCTTATTTCCTTTGAGCTTAATACAATAGTCCTTGTCTAACTCTTCTTTTACTCCTTCAAATACCAAATATGTAGTAGAATCTTGATAACCAACTTCGCTTCCCTCAAAATACAATTTACTAAAATTGTCTTTCTATTCAAGAAAGTAAATCAGGTGTTGGTCATTGTTGGATACTTTCCAGTTATCTACATTATCTAGGAGATTGGGTCTAAAAATCATTTCTCACTTGAAATTTTCATAATCAAAATTAGGGTGGATAATAAGCAATGATCTCGAAAGCTGCTAGAGCATCCGCTCTAGTGTTGCTTTCTCTAGGAAATTCATTAATTGAAAATGCATCTAAAAACTTGACATAATCCCATACCATATTTATGTAGTGTTTTAGCCTCTGATTCTTCACTTGAAAAACTCCCCGAACTTGTTTGAAAATAATTTCTACATCACCTTTTACAGAGGTTCTTTATTCCCATTTGTTTTGATGTTGCCAAGCCAAGCAAAATTGCCTCATACTCAACAATATTATTGGTGTTATCGAATTGGAGCTTATAAGAAAATGGATGGAGTTTACCCTCGGGTGAAACCAACACAATTCTGCTCCGAGAACCCGTTGTGGAACAACTTCCATCAAACTCAAGAATTTAAACACCATTAGGGTCACTATAAACCACCTTAGGAACTTTAGCCTTAGCTTCAAACATCACCATGTAATTTCCATGGCCAATATATTCATACAAAATTTGGGCCTTGGGGTTATCGATATTTTGGACAATTTATTCGCATGTCTTTCGGTATTAACTTCTTCATCTATTCGTTGACTAGAATAAGAGCATGAGACCAATCCATTTGAATTTCTCCTCCAACCTCTCTACAAAAGTTTCTACTTAATGGAATGCCATAAGGAGGTATGTATGTAACCAAAATGGTGGCTTTGACTCTTTTCTCAGGAAACGTAGCAAAATCTACCTAAGCATATTTAATTCTCCCAACTAAGGGAACCTCTTTAGTTTCCATTGAATAACATGAACCAAAGGTTCGGGTTAAGGTGAGGCCAAGGGCATGGGAAAATTTAGTGGGAATTACATTATCAGATGCCCCTAAGTCAATGACACAATTGCTGAGTTTATAACCAACTATTAGAAGTGTGACATAAAAAGGCTTAATCTTCTCAGAGGTGGAGGGTGTAGTAGCCATCAAATTCTATGGAGGAGAAATAGGAGTAGACAAAAGGAATTTTGAAGTAGTAGGGTCGACTAGGTTTGGATTTGATAAATTTGACCACTTGAGCAAAAGCTTTAGGGTGGGTGTGAAAAATTCAGCTTCTAAAATCTGAATTTTGGTCTTCTTGAGGTGGTCAATAATATCAAAATACCCTGAGGTAGAGAGTTTTTCTTGATTAGAAGTAGATTTCTTAGGTTAATCATCCTTTGAGGTGAGGGTGCTTTTACACAAAAGTAGAAGGTGTGGTTGTTTTAGGCACATAAGAGGAAGTGGAAGGAGCATTAGATGGAGAAGTAGTACTTAATTTCTTAGTAGAAGTAGTAGGAATGGGTTCTCCTCTTTTTCAACTACTACAATGGTGATCGGAACTTCCTTGGACTTCTCCTTCTCTATGGGTTGCATAACATCCTTTTTCTTGCTCTATTGTTCTCTAATCATGACATCATAGGATTCATTGTTCATGTCTACGCAACTACTACATCGAAATCATCATCTTCATCATCAACTCCCTCAGTAGTGAGAAATTTGACTTGGGAGTCATCTACATCATCTTCTTGGGTTTCTTGGTTCTTCTTTAGGTTCTTCCATCTCTTCCATTTCTATTTCATCATCGGGATCATGGACTTCATAGGATGCATTCATTGGCAATTTAACGGGAGGATCTTCTATTGCCAACTTTTTTGGTAGGAGGAGATGATTGTTTGGCTAAAAATTCCTTCGTTGAATATCCTTGTATGGCGTGTTTTAAACAAGTTTCTTCTTGATTGCAAGCACATCATTCGCCAAATTTTGGACCAGTTGCTCAGAATTTGATGTACCTGAAGTGGATGCTTTAGCCTTGGATGGTTTCTTTCTCAACGTGCTCGACATTATCAAGTCATCTTCTACACTTATGTTTAACCTTTGATCATCATCCGAGTTGTAAGAGTGGCTCTTCTTATTGCACAACTCACCTCGGTAATTGAGCATTAAAGAAAAAAAATTCAAAATTTGATCAACATGGTGAGTAGTAACTAGAATTTTACTAACCAATTTATTTAATTTAGCAATAAATTCCCACATAGGTTCATAAGGATCCTTCTTTATCTATGAAATTTGTGTTAGGAGAGAATGAACATCCTCATTTGTATGTACTTTGACATCTCCTTTGAATTTAGGAAAATGTTATTTGTTCCCCTTAGGTAAGTCATGCAATGGTTTTGGAAGAGCTAAAGGCTCAACTCGTTGGCCCCAAGGAAAGGTACAACCATTGCGGGAAAAATAGTTTGTAAAGGGATAGAAATACCTATTA
This sequence comes from Taxus wallichiana var. yunnanensis, assembly GCA_018340775.1. NCBI lineage: Eukaryota > Viridiplantae > Streptophyta > Pinopsida > Cupressales > Taxaceae > Taxus > Taxus wallichiana. The sequence continues at coordinate 91,219,163 of CM031241.1, read as the reverse complement.
AAACCAAAGCCTAAGCACCATTGCTTACTTGTGGTTGAGTGTCAAATTATGCTTGAGAGGATGAACCAACTTTGTCCTTTGTAGGAGGAGTGATCGAAGACCTTTTATTTCTACCTCTTCTCTTTGGAGTTAATTAAAAACCTTGTTGTTACAAAGACTGAAAATCAAGATCTTCCAAACCTTGGGCTCATTATCCTCGTGTGTATCTTCTTTCAACCAATGTATTGCAATTGCTGATTTACTTTGCATATTTTCTAGTGGGAATCACAAGCATGTGCCCCATAATGGGTGCCAAAAATGGTTGGTCGAAATTTTGTCTCCGAGTAGAAAGCAACAGTTCAAGGGAGAATAATCCCTCCTCTTTATGGGAGAGGCTCCTTATTCATCAAAAATGGAAAACTACCTATTTGAAAATATGCAATATAAAAATATCCATATGAGGATTTTGGTGTAACGAATGCTTCCATATCTAGTTATTCTCGATATAGAAGATGGAAAAGGTATAGGGGTTTCAAAAGAGGAAACAATAGTTTAAATGAGAAAACATGGTAAGAAGAGACACAAAGTTAAACTTGTCCACTTATTAAGAGCACAAGTATTCTCCTTGCTTCTACAAGATCACTCACTATTGCAATAAAATGGATGAAGAAGGAAGCACATTTTGATGTAGAGATTGCAAAGTAACACCTTACTTATGCATGTATGAAACTTCAAGAACACATGAATTAGTATATCAGAAAATCCATTAGATATAGATGTAACAAGCACAAAATTCTTCACACTATAGCAAATGAATTGAACACACAATTTCTATATTCTAATATACTAGATTCACATTCACAATTGCAAGGAATAGAAATGGGAAGAACACAGATAATAGAGGGAAACTTCTTCTTCTGTATTGATTCAAAAATTATGTATCATTACATTCAAGACACCAAAATCTAACAACCCCTTTACAAAGGAGAAAAAGCCTTATATGGATAGAGGGGCAGTTGCAACCAAATTTCTTAATCAATTGTCTATTAATTAAGTACTAACACTTAATTAATGAATTACATGAGTTAGCTTTTATTTACAATTTTATGTTTTCAAGATGATAAAGCTAACTTTCAAAATACAACGACTGGAAAGAAATATTTTCAATCACTAGAGGAAGGAACACTTGGGAGAGGTGTAGCTAAGGTCTTCACTTTGAGTACAATTTCCCTAAATTTCGACAAAGCACTAACAATATCCATGAATTTTGGAATAGTTGTGTTTGTTATAGCATTCAACCAACTGCCCAAAGATTCTTCCATTTCCTTTCCAATGCTTGCATTTTGTAACAAGCCCTTGGTGGCCTCTATGACAATGTTGTGCAACTTTGTAATCTCCTCCATATTTTCATTGGTAACACTTTCAAACTTGAATAGTTATTTCTTTATTAGTGGAGTGAACTTTTCCTTGACTTCATCCATAGGGTACCTTTCTTTTGAATTATCTTTATAAACTTGGCACCTAAGAGCTTGTAAATCAGCCAAAATATCATATTTAAAGGCTTCTCCTTTCTTTGATATGCTCTTAAGTTCATTGATAGCCTCTTCAAACACTTTGATCTTCAATTCAAAACTAAACACCCATTACATGGAAAGATCACTCTTGGAATCATCAAATAATTTATGAGAAAGGAGGATTTTCTAATCTATAGTTTTCATGATTCTTAAATCTTGAATGTATTCCAGCCACATCTTGATTTCTTTCTCAAATCATGTGATCACTGTATCAAATTGACTTTGGGCCAAGGAAATGTTATCATATACTTTGCAGGCCACCCTTGAAGTTAAAACCAGATATTAACATTCCTTCCACCAATGCCTCAACAACTCTCCCATATGAAGCATGTTTATGAATCTCCTTGATAGTTTTGACATCTCTTTCAGACAAAATAGTAAGAGGAGGAAGTGAGGAGAGAGGAGTTGGATCAAGAACCTTTTCACTTGAGAGAGAAAACTTAATAAAACTATAAAGAACTTGAACTTGTTCTTCTAGTTTCTCTTGTGTCTATTTGTCTTTTTCCACTCTTTCAATTACTTTGGAAATCATCTCTTTCAAGTTTGGAACCTCTCCTTCGGGAGTAGATTCACCAAGTGGGATTTTGTTTAGCTCTAGATCTACAAGAGTTATCTCTTTTTCATCCTTTTCTTCTCTTGGCTTTGTAATCTCCAAAAAAAAATTCTCCTTTGAATCAGAAACTAACCTTGAGGTTATCTTGGCTCTTTTTGGTGGAGGAGTTAGACAGGTGCAAAGAAAAGTAGCTACACCATCAAAACCAGGAGCCACTATCTTTGGCTTAAACTTTCTCTCTTTTTTATCAATCATGGGTTGAACCCATGTGAAAGAGTCAACTTCACTTTAAGGTGGAGTAGAGGAAGGGTTCAATGCAAGAACATTGAGAGAGGTAAGAGATTAAGCAACAGAGACTTGCAGAGTGAGAAATTCAACTAACGAGAAAGATACTTCTCTGTTTGATGATTTAGGCTTTGAGGAATTCACCATCCCAGAGTTTACCTCTATGATTCTCACTTCATCTTCTTCCTCTTCACTTTATCCACTCTCTTCTTCATCCTCATTTCCCACTTGTTCATCATCATGTTTCTATGTGGTGACCTTTTCTATATCATCTTCCTCTTTATTGGTTGTTTTCATTTCTTCTCCCACAAGTGTGTTATTTACTCGGGAGTAGAGGTAGCTTCTCCGATAAACTTTGAATATTTTCCTCTCCTACCTCTTTTTCAGGATTTTTTTCAACTTCTTCTACTTCCTTTATCTTGTCTTTCTTTGTATATACTTTGGTTGCAGAGTCCAAAAGTGAGGAAGAAGGGGTTAATTGAACTTGTACTTATGGAGGAGAAACTGAAATCTCTTTATGTGATGAGGAAGCCTCTTGGGAGGAAGATTGTGCCATGTTGGGATTATATGCTTTCATCTTCTTATTTAACCAAATTTTTGTTCTCACTAATACTAGATTGATTATTTCGGTGAGATCGTCCTTCTCATACGAAACCAATCAATAGTGAGAAGAGGCATGTGTTGGATAGTCTTTATGTATTCAACTGAGTATAGGTCCTCATCATCATTTTGTAAATCATCTGGAGCCTTTTGTACTTTGAAGTCTTTGACTTGTTGCAATGAAAGTCTGCCAAAATACCTTTTCTCACTTCATATTCATCTTAACAATCTGCCTAATAGTCTTCGAGAGCATGAAAATGATAATAACTCATTTTGAGATTATTAGAAATGAAATTCTTTATATCAAAATAATTCCTTTTATGATAAGAATGAAATTTGAAACCAGTAATGGTTCTCTCCACTTTTGGGCATCCAAAGTAGTCCTGCATATGTAGTTCCCCAGGGAGATAAGGAATTGAATGTTGGTGATCTTCTTATCCCTACATGCTTAATGCAACATATCAAATTGTCTACATACTTCCACCAAAACCAGTTTATCATTACAAAACATAGATAGCTTGTTTGGTGAGCCCTCAAACCCAGCTACCCTAATGTAAGAAAACCTTCTGAATTGGATAAAGAGGCAGCCATATGTGGAGATTAATTTCTTTACCTCTACAAACACTCTCTCAACTATGTTTCCAACCAACTACCTCAAAAATAGATTGACAAGAGAATAACAATGATTTAAAAAGTAATTCACTATTACTTTTTAACAAATTTTATGAAAAATTTTTGACATTGATAATAAGACTATTTTAATAATATTGATAAGATTATTACTTTTTAATTCCAATGAATCCTCAATAAAAATACCTTTGAACCTCCAAGCAAAGCCAAGACTATATATTGGCAGTTCTATAATCTAGACTAGAGTCGAGCGAAGTCATATTTAAAGCCTGCCAAGTGGCTAGGCTCTAGAAAAGAGGCCGAATAAATGAGTTAATGGCAATAGATTTCTCATTGCAGATGAACTCAATGTTCTCGGCATGTAGAACCGTAAACTCACAGTCATAACCCTAAAATCTTTGAAAACAAGAGCTCTCCAAAAAATAACACGAGAGAGAGGTGATTACGTGAAAATGGCTCAGGAAATGCCCTCGCAAGTTTGTACCAAAATTATTCCATGAGGTAATAAGAATTCCCCTGATATTATTTTACCACTTTCAGAATTTGATTCCACTGTAAATGGCTAGAACAATTCTACTTAATAGGGTATTTTGTTGGAAGGACTCCCTCTGAAAGTATGCTTAAATCATGGGTCCAAACTGCTTGGACGGCGCATGGTATTAAACTGGATTCTATCCAAAACCTAACCCATGGTTTTTTTGCCTTCATTTTGTTGATCCTAGTCATGCTTCCCTTATCTTGCATAAGCAACAAACCTGGTATGTAAGAAGCTCCCTGTTGGTTTTGTCACCCTGGACTAGAGACTTTGTTGTCTCTGACCAGATGGCTCTTAAGGTCCCCATTTGGGTTGAGTTCCCAGGGCTTCCTATGCCTTGCTGGCATTTTTTAGAGTGTATTGCTGCCACTCTCGGCCGTGTTATATACACAGAGCCTAATAGGTTCTTTGCAGCTCATCGAAAAAGAGGGTTTGCATAGAACTAGATCTTTCGAAGGACCTGAAAGAGTCCATTGCCATCCAGGTTGGTGATGTGTATTTCACTCAGAAGGTGGTATACATCAATCTTTTGAATACTTACTTTCATTGTCAATCTTCTGAGCATAAAATTTGGGATTGTCCCTTGTTGGCCACTTTCGAGCCGCTTCAAAGCCTCTGGGCGATCCTCACCCTCAACTTGAAGAGGAGGGCTAGGACACACAGTGGGTGGCCAAAAGCCAACAAGAACAAAACCACTCCTGTCGGGCCTTTGCAACATGGTTCACTATTCAAGCCGGAAAGGCACTTCCAAATGCTTCCAACTCAGTTGCAAAGCAACCTTCAGATACCAAGTTGCCTCTGGTTCATACGAAGGTAATGGCTGGTAGTATGGTTGGTTCTTCAAGAAAATTGGCACCTTTGGCCTCAAACACTCAGCCTGCTCTTTTGCAGAATGAGGGTGGTCTTCAACCATTACTCATTTCTAACAAAGTGGTTTCTCCATGAAAGCAGGTGGTTCGGCATTCTTGCAGCCCTCCTCGTGAGTGTGAGGAAGGGGAGTATAGCCCTAACAACCAGCGGGCTACTCAATTATCTAATTTTTTTTCAGTTAACCAAGAACGGTTTTTGCATAACAGTTTTGGGGCCCTTGATGGTTTGAGTGAGCTAGACTCAAAAATGCATCTGGACAATGTTTCCTCATGAATTGCTACTCATGGAATGTTCGAGGTCTCACAGACTCCACTTGCAAATACATAGTGCGAGATTTTAGGAAAAGCTTCCTGGATATGGATATTCTGTGTTTACAGGAAATCAAAGTTAAAGGTTTTTACTTGATTCTGTCGCCAAGACTATTTGGCCTGACAGTTTAGCTATCCCTAGCAACCATGCTACTGGCAGAGGTGGAATGATCACATTTATTTCTCGAAGTGGTGGCTGCATTACGTCAATCATGGATGTGACCCTAACAACCGTATTCTCTGGGTGCTATTCAATATTGAAAATATCTCCTTTGGGATTATCAATGTTTATGTGCCTAATGACGCGTCAGAAAGGACGTCACTTTGGCGGTGGGTGGCTGATGACCTTCCAAATGCTCACTGGTTAATCAATGGGTATTTTAATATGGTGGAGCATCCCAATGAAAATTGGGCCTGTTATCCATGAGGTGGCCAACTGGCGAAAGGGAAGCTTGGTTTTACATGTGTAATAAATTTGGGTTTTATGACCCTAATTATTTGCGTCACACCAGCACACTACCATGGTACACTTGGTCTAATCTTAGAAATGGCCAAGATTAGGTTTTTAAAAGGCTTGATCATGCCATGATCTCTTTACAACCTTTCTTTAAATTTTCTAGTTGTTATTCTCTTCCGGTGGAAGTGTTGTCGGCCATTGTTCTTTCGACCACATTCCAATTCGGTTTCATATTGAATGGACTTTTTAACTGCCAAAAATTAAAAAGACGCAGTTTTATTTAAATACTGCTTTACTGCATCATGACCCCACTTTGGCACACATCCACCAAATTTGGAACCTTACACCTCGCCCTCTTGGTAAGGTGCGGTAGATAAGTTGGTGGAAGGACGCTATAATTCGGCTCACTAAATTCCTCCATATGTATGGTGTTCAAGCATGCTAAATTCCAGCGGTGGGCCTATTCCACCACCTCCACCGAGCTGAGCCACTCAATGGTGGTGCTCGAACAGCTCCTTTCAATGTGGCTCTGAGACTCTAAGTTGCTAAATTGCGGAAAAAAATCCACATTCTGATGATTACAAATCTCGGGGTGCCCAGATCAAAGCTCGGCTACACTGGCTTAAAATTGGAGACCATAACACCAAATATTTTTACCAGTGCTTAAAGCCAAGCACATAAACCAAGTAAATTTCTGCCATTATTGATCTTTGGTGATTGGATTTTAGACACTCCTCAAATGTTCCAAGCCTTTGTTAGGCACTATGTTTAGGTTTCAAAGTGTAGGAGGAGTCTCCTGAGTGAAAAGTCGCGCTCGCTAAATGCCTCTCGTAGTTCCTTGCAAGCTTTCACGGCTCATAGAGTTGTCTATGATAGATTGCTTACTCTAGAGGACTTATATGAAGTTGTTTCCCTTATGGCCAATGATAAAGCTCCTAGAATGGATGGCTTCCCTTGCGAGTTTTACAAAGCCCTTTGGGACATGGTTGGTCGGGATATGCTGTTGCAAGTCTACCTCAAGGCTCTCCACTCAAGGTCCCTCGGTGCCCTTATTAATTGGGGTCACATAAAGTTCATCCCTAAAGCAGGAGACCCAGAGCTCATCTACAATTGGCAGCCGATTACCTTGCTCAATGTTTCATACAAGATCATAGCTAAGGCTTTAGCTCTTCGGCTTTGGCCCATCTTGCCCGTTATCGTCAGTCCTGAGCAGACTGGTTTCATATAGAGCAGGTACATTTTGGATAATATTTTGGTTGTCTGGGAAGGTATGGAGTGGGCAAGAACCTCTAAACAACCAGCCATTTTTGTCAAAATTGACTTTGAAAAATCTTATGACATGATTGAATGGCATTTCATTTTGGTGATGCTTGAAGCGTTGGGCTTTGGTTCGGTTTTCATCGCCTCTGTCAAAATGCTTTTTTGCAGATGCCACAACCTCTCTATCTGTTAATGGTCATACTTCGAGCAGTTTGGGCTTTTTCGCTCTATTAGACAAGGTTGTCCTTTAGCGCCTACTCTTTATGTGCTAGCCAGTTGAAGGTTTTGGGTTCCTCCTTGCCCATGCTCGGATCAAGGGCTTGTGAGGGGTATTCAACTCCCTTCTATGACTCCCCTTCAGCTTGTCAATGGGAATTTTACAGATGACTCCTTCCTCACGCTCCTGGAGGAAGAAGCAAATATCAACAATGTCATGTAATGTTTGGACACGTATTGTTTAGCTTCAGGTTCCAGTATCCAATGGAGAAAGACCCAGTGCTTAGGCAATCTTTTCTCCCGAACACGGTTGGGTTGAATCATTATGACTAGAAATATATCCAAAGATGGAGAAATTTTTAAATTTCTGGGCATTCCCTTTGCTTTTGATGCTTCTCCCAATCAACTTTGGCAATATGTTATTGACAAGGTTTCCCACAAGTTGGAGAACTGGATTACTAAACCCCTTTCGTTGGCAGGAAAATTTCATATTTGCTCCAAGATATTGGCCACCACACATGTTTATTATTCTTCGTGTTGGGTGTTGGCTAAAGCCTCTTATAAGAAATTGGAGAAACTCCTTAGAGATTTCCTTTGGGCTAGCTCGGAGCTTGGCAAAGGCTTTCACAGAGTTTCCTGGGAATATTTTTGTCTCCCTAGGGATTCTAGAGGTCTTGGTCTAACTGACATTGGCTGCCAGGGTCTGTGCGCTGGCAGCCAAGTGGATCATTTGGGCCTACACTGGCAACGAAGCTTGGAAAGTGTTGATTCGCAACTGTATTTGTCAAGGCTCCCCTCAAGGGTGCAAAACTTGGCAAGGGCTGGATTTTCACTGATCTGCTCATTCTCAAAGCCCCAGTTAAGGTTGTGGGCACCTTTGTTGTCAAAAGCATATGGAAATCTTGGGAGTTACTCAAACCCTTTTAATCTAGGAAGGGGATGGTTTCTGAAATGGGATATCCATTAATGACCACAACATTTGGTGGTCTCCTCTCATCAATTTTCATGATGTGTCGCTTTCCCAAGTTCCCTAGGTTCATGCTCTTAAGCTATATCGTTGAGGCTTGCGCACTCTTAAAGACATCTTTTGCAGGCAGACCAGATTACTTCTCACTTGGCCTCAAGCTAAAGCCAAGTTTTGGCTTGCTTCGGTGACAGAGAGTCTTATCAGGAAGTTCTTGATTCCATTCTGCCGAGATGCTTCACAAAGTTGGTGTCGTCTCTCTCAGGCCTTGGTGGAAGGATTGGAAATGGTTTCCAAATACCCCTTTCTTAAATTACTCCCCAGGCAAAAGGTTATGCTCTGCTCACCCCAGGCTACCGATGGTGGCCTTGCTTAACTCCAGATGGTCCATCAATTCTGGATGGTCATCCTAGGAAGCTAGATTTCATACCGTTTGGAAAGCCATCATTCAGCCCAAGCTAGCCTATTTTGCTTGGTGTCTGCTTTATCAAGGCCTCCCTCTTGGGCGCAGATTAGCTCATTACGGGATTGCTCCTCGGCTATGCCCTTTTTGTGGGCACATTGAGACACTCATACATTTGTTCTGGTACTGCCCAAAAGCTCAAGCTATTTGGGCTTGGATCCATAATTTCTTTCGATCATTTAGACCAGCTCCATTTCTTTGGCAACATGCTTTGTTGGGGGATTCTATTTCCATTCCCCATGATTTTTACAAGTGTGGCATACTTTCAAAGTGGAGATCCTTTTTTATATGGAAAGAACGCAATTCTGTTGTTTTTGCTAATTCTACAGTTTCTTGCATTCTTTCACATTATGACAAGGCCATGCTTATCTCAAATGTGTTCTTACAGATCTAGGACCAGGCCCACAAGGTGGAGCTGGAAGTGCGGCACCTTAGACCCTTCTGGATCATTGGGCCAATGCTCCTTGCACTGTGGCATGGGAACCCCTACCTCCCCTTCTGGGAGTGTTCGTTCAAGAGGGCATCATGGCCAAGGCCGGTCGGTTGACCGTGCTCATCGTCATCGCTCTCCCAGGTGCAACCCGAGCATCGCGTAGCCACGTTAACCACGATTGGGGTTCCCACATCGTTCCGCGCTGCAATGACAGTGGCTAGGGCTCCCACCACCACTCCCCACCTCCTATGCAGAGGGATGGGTGGGATTCTAGAAAAGTCCCTGGTTGGCTCTTGCCATTTCTCCTAATCAGCAGGACGACAAAGATGAAGAAGTTGCTTAGGTTGGCCGCCCCTTCAGATGGCAATGATCTTCCTGGTAGTAACCTAGAGGATAAGGGGCCTCCACCGCCCCCTGCCTCTATGTTTGTTTGCATGCGGCCTAGTTTGTTTTTCCTTTCATTTTCTGGCATTGTTGTTATGTTTTTGTTGTTGCCCCTTGGGCTTGATACTTTAGTCTCCTAGCCATCGGCTAGTTTGATCGTGGGGTGTGCCCTTTACCACCCATATTTTTTGTGGATAGGCTGTAATATTTTATAAAGTAATATAGACTATTTCATCAAAAAAAAAAAATTGAGACAAATCCTAGCAAAAGTATTTGATTGCATAGTTAGTGTATTGCGTTTTTATCCAAACTACATATTGGGTTCAAATTTGAAATTTTTACAATCTCTTTTAACATGCCCACCTTAAAACCCATTAAAATTTGTAGAAACCCGAGTACGAAAGCAGAATTTCACATTTTTTTACACAAAATTGGTTGTTTTTTCATAATATTTTACTCCCAAAGCCCATCCTATATTGAAAATTTCATAGATGCTTTCAAAGATTAAACCATCTACGATACCAAATTAAAGTGCAACAAAGTAGTTTTACACAATAAATTTACACAACAATAATAATAATAATAATAATAATAATAATAATAATTTTTATAATTAAAAATGTGGGATCACTTACTTTGGATAAGCTTAAATATATATGAGAGCCCTCCTAAAGTATAGGAAATGGATATAACCACTCCTAAAACAATTCCTAATTATGCGAGTTGGTTTGAACAACTCAACTCATGTTCCAACCATATAATAAGTATTATTGTTTATAAAACAATAATGTAACAACCTATTTACGTGGGTTGTTAATTCTAACAACTCATCCACATTTTCCATATAAATTAACCATAAGAACACTGATTTCCTAAAGGATGGTGGGATCATGAGAGATAGTAAGGGTTTTCTTCTTATGGCCTATATTGGTCTTGTGGGAGTCGAATCCTACAATTATGCAAAGGATATGGCAGCTTTATGGGGGCATTCATAAGGCTAGAAATCTTCATTTCAACAAGATTAATGTCGAAGGTGTCTCTCTTAACATTATTAAGGGAATGTCCCAACTCGAGAATTCCATTTAGTCTTATTGAAACATTCTTGTGGAAACTCGGATTGCACACATCCCTAGAGAAGGAAATGGGTGTGTTGACCTGTTAGAAAACTACGGGGTTGATACTCTCGAGGTCAACACATCGTTGTTGCCAAATGAGGCGACGTCCAAGCTCGAGGGAGAAAGTAATCATAAAACGATCGCTGACTAAGTACTTTTCCGATGTATCTCCCTCATGTGATTTCTAATAAGTGTGAAGCTATTAATTATAATGGAGACTTTGGCACGAGTGTGTATAGTAATCGTGCGAACAGTCGAGTTTTCAATTGTTTTAGGGCCCGAATTTCATTACAAAGTAGGGCGCACAACCGTTGATTTATTTTTTCTGGGAAATCTTTCTGTCAGGCAGTCGTAGTAGAAGGGGTCTAAGATTGGTGGAGCGAGTGGGATTGAAGCCCACGACCTGTAACGAGATTAGAAAAATACTACTGTGTGGAAAATTTTGAAGAAAGGGGACCTAACCAGCTTAATTAAGCGTATTAAGGGGTTGGACCATACGCTGGAAATTGATTGGGTTGGTGACAAGGTGACAGAGCGGGGCATGTCGATGGAGAATTTTGAAAACGTCATTACTGTTGCGACAGGGATGTCAATAGAGGGAGAAATATGTTCAATGATAAGCAGTGTAAGAACAAGGAGATTTGTCATTTTTTCATCCTGGAGAACGTATTCATGAATTAGAAGAGGGCCTTCTTCACACGACTCTCCGCTTGCCTTCTCCAAATGTTTGTCTGCAGATAATGAAGTATGTCATCTTGGATGGTATGTTTAGCAAAAATCATACTCACCATCTTTCCCTCGTGAACCACTTTGGGAGCAATAAATTTGTGAGAATTATGTTTTACCTTTCTATGTCTTTGAAGGCCTTAAGATATTTCCATGATAGTAAATCGGAGGCTCATATCCATCAATCCATCATTCTCCTCTTGTTTAAAAATGGGAAGTTGAGGTTGTTGGCATTAATGAGAAGGAAAAACTAAAACAGGAAAATAGGATTGTGGAGGAGGACCCTGAGGATCACATAACCCTACAACATAAGCTCAATTTCATGAGAGGAGAGTCTACTAAACCTCAAGAAGTGGGGTCAGATGAATTGCCCAGTTACGAGGTTGCAGCCATTCTCGATGACTTGGCTACCGGTCCCATTGGAGGCCCAACTCCAGAGGGCAAGGAGATGACCCCCTTTCGTTGCCTTCAATGGAGGATTTTCATCAGAAACTGTATTTCTAAGCAAGTTGAGAGCATTCAACTCAATATTTCCAAGGGTTTGATAGAGAAAACCATGATAGTGGCGGATGATGTGGAGAAGTTAAAGATTGAAAAGATCTCAAGGTAGTCAATGTCAACTTAGATCAAAGACTAAAGCTGGTAGAGAACAAGTTGGCCATAAATAATCTTCATCCTAGAGAGGAGGATGTTGATAGTCCTAAGTGGTTTCCAATAACCTGGAAGGACTGATTCTCCACACTAGGGGTAATAAGAAGAAGCCCCATAATTAGTTTGTTGTGTTGGTGTGGAAAGTTCCCTTTTGCTACTTTTTTGCCACCTTTTGGCGGATTTTAATTCCATTTTAAAATTTAAAAAATTCTCTAGTGGGATCAAGTTGGTTTTATCCCTGTTTATTGGGTTTTCTTTTGTAGGTTGGATTTCATTGTTTTATCTTTGTTGGATGTGTTGTAAATGGTTTGAGGTCCCTTTCAAAACCTCCTATTTACCTAATTTAAAAATATATCTTCAAGCAATGGTCATTATCTTTAAGAGATGTGAGGCTTGAAAAATCTAATTTCAACAGATCTAAAACTCATACGTATATGTTAGCAATCAATCTAGAAAGTTCATAGACCTACAAAATGACTATATGTTTTCTAAATTAGACACCAATTACAAAATTTACATCTTAAAATCTTTAAGTTCAATGTTGAAATCCTAGAAAACAAAATGACTAAGTGTTGACCAGATTGGATTTTGAAAATCTATCTTCTAAACTATAACTCAAGAGGTGGCGAGACCAATTCTATAAGGAACAAAGTGTACCTAATTTATTATATTTACTAAACTTAACATCCATGTAAAAACTTGCACTTAATTTTGTAAATATGTCACTCCCCTTTTCCAACATCCTTAGAGCCTTGCAAAATGCATACCAACAAAAACATTTACATTTTTATGCATACACTTTTTTTGTCTAGCGAACATTGAACATAGGAAATGAAAGTATGAACGATATTTTTCAAACCGCGTATGCATTTTTATATGAATCAAATTTTTATACACCTTTTGGAAATCCATCTCCTTGCACTTACCCATGAGTATTCCTTTATACTAGATAACATAATTGGTAAGGTATTGTTGTAATTAATGCACAAATTTTAACTCTATTGAAACTTGGATAATAACCTTTTTCTTTTGATATGCATTACACGAAATGACTATATACTCCTTTGATGAAAGATTTTGATGACGATATACACAAGCTACTCTCGACATCGAACATAATTTTGCCCCTCCCCCAAAATTACAATAATCTCCAAAATATTATAACAAAAATAACACCCCCTATAATTTTACCACTATAAAAATTTTACTTTTCCTTTGGATAAATTGTTTTTATCACTTCTAAAAATTATCTCCACCATCTTTTGATTTTATTTTTAGAAAAAATATGAAATATATTGAGTGAGAAATATTTGTATTAACGAAAGATATTTAGTGAGGAGATTTGATCCCTCAACCTATTACTTGGAAGGCATTTTATCAAAATGTATTATAGCCACTTTGTCTATGTATCATTTGAAAAATAATTTGTTCTTTTTGTTCTTCACCTTTTAATCAAATGGCCTTATGTTTTTAAAAGCATACCTTTGTTTTATTGAGACTTTTTGGTTGAGGGAGTGCAATATAGTAGGTTATACTATCCTCTTTAATCTTAAAATGAGAAAGGTGATGTGTGCATCAATATCCCCTAAGAGAAATGTAGATAAAGTAAGCAAGACAAAACTTCATGTATGGGTCCCGATAACTAGGTCATGTTAGGTACACATGTATTTAAGTAAAAACAACATATTATACATGAAATATTGACTAGAGATAGTGTAAAACTTTACAAAAATATCACCACAAATTAACGATATAAATGTGTATGGAAATGATGACTAGAAGTAGTGCATAACTACACAATAAAATCAAAACTCATAAGAGAAAGTGCATAGAAATGATCATTGTATAAAAATTAGAAGCATAAAGGCATGGAAATTAGTAATGAATCACAACTTAGGGCACAATTGCATAAAAATTATCATTATATCAAAACTCATAGCCACAAAGGTACAAAATTTACCATTAAATCACAAATTAGAGGTAGTATAATCATATGCATTCTCCCATAATGTTGAATTAGGTGAGATATAATCATGATAGAATAAGAAGCATTTATGTCAAAGAAAAACTATGAAGCATATGTTGACCATGTAGATCATAAGATATCCAAAATAAAATGAGAGTGAAGACAAAATATTAACACTTACTATGGTGTTAGCACATGTATTGACATATATGATCCAAGTATACTAAATATTTGGAAGGTGTCACCAACTTAATTAAGCGTATTAAGGGGTTGGACCATACACCGGCAATTGATTGGGTTGGTAAGAAGGTGACAGTGGGGAATGTCGATGGAGAATTTTGAAAACGTCATTACTTGTTGCAACATGGATGTAAATAGAGGTAGAAATATGTTCAAGGATAAGCGGTGTAATAACAAGTAGATTTGTCATTTTTTCATCCTATAGAACGTATTCATGAATTAGAAGAGGGCCTTCTTCACACGACTCTTCACTTGCCTTCTCCAAATGTTTGTCTCGTAGATAATGCAAAGTATGTCATCTTGGATGGTATGTTAAGAAAAAATCATACTCACCATCTTTCCCTCGTGAACCACTTTGGGAACAATAAATTTGTGAGAATTATGTTTTACATGTTTATGTCTTTCAAGGCCTCAGATATTTCCATGATAGTAAATCGGAGGCTCCTATCCATCAAGTCATCATTCTCCTCTTGTTTAAAAATGGGAAGTTAAGGTTGTTGGCATCAATGAGGAAGAAAAACAAAAATAGGAAAATAGGATTGTGGAGGAGGACCTTGAGGATCACATAACCTTACAACATAAGCTCAATTTCATGAGAGGGGAGTCTACTAAACCTCAAGAAGTGGAGCCGGATGAATTGGCAGTCAAGAGGTTGCAGCCATTCTCGATGACTTGGATACCAATCCCATTAGAGGCCCAACTCCAAAGGGCAAGGAGAAAGTAGATGACCCCCTTTTGTCACCTTCAATGGAGGGTTTTCATTGGAGACTGTATTTCTAAGAAAGTTGAGAGCATTCAACTCAATATTTCCAAGGGTTTAATATAGAAAACCAGGAAAGTGGCAGATGATGTGGAGAAGTTAAAG
The DNA here is from genome assembly GCA_018340775.1 of Taxus wallichiana var. yunnanensis. Classification (NCBI taxonomy): domain Eukaryota; kingdom Viridiplantae; phylum Streptophyta; class Pinopsida; order Cupressales; family Taxaceae; genus Taxus; species Taxus wallichiana. The sequence continues at coordinate 91,204,089 of CM031241.1, read as the reverse complement.
ATTGAAAACAAAGATCTCAAGGCAATCAAAGTCAACTTTGATCAAAGACTAAAGATGGTGGAGAACAAGTTGGCCATAAATAATTTTCATCCTCCAAGAGGAAGATGTTGATAGTCCTAAGTGGTTTCCAGTAACCTGGAAGGACTCAATCTCCACACTGGGGGTAATAAGAAGAAGCCCCATAATTAGTTTGTTGTGTTGGTTTGGAAAGTTCCTTTTGCTACTTTTTTTCCACCTTTTCGCAGAATTTTAATTCCATTTTAAAATTTTAAAAAATCTCTAGTGGGATCAAGCTTGTTTTATCCTGTTTATTGGGTTTTCTTTTGCAAGTGGATTTCATTGTTTTATCTTTGTTAGATGTGTTTTAAATGGTTTGAGGTCCCTTTCAAAACCTCCTATTTACCCAATTTACAAAATATATCTTCAAGCAACTATCATTATCTTTAAGAGATGCTAGGCATGTAAAATCTAATTTCGATAGATCTAAAACTCATACATATGTTAGCAATCAACCTAGAAAGTTCATAAACCTACAAAATGACTATATGTTTCCCAAATTAGACACCAATTACAAAATTTACATCTTAAAATCTTTAGGTTCAATGTTGAAATCCTAGAAAACAAAATGACTAAGTCTTTGACCATTGGATTTTGAAAATCTATCTTCTAAACTATAACTCAAGAGGTGATGAGAGGAATTCTATAAGGTGCGAAGTGGACCTAATTTATTATATTTACTAAACTTAACATCCATGTAAAAACTTACACTTATTTTAGTAAATATACCCCTACCCTTTTCCAACATCCTTAGAGCCTTGAAAAATGCATACCAACAAAAACATTTACATTTTTATGCATACACATTTTTGTTTGGCGACCATTAAACCTAGGAAATGAAAGTATGAAAAATATTTTGAAACCGCATATGCATTTTTGTATGAATCAAATTTTTAGACACCTTTTGGCAATTCATCTCCTTGCACTTACCCATGAGCTTTCCTTTATACTATATAACATAATTGGTAAGGTATTGTTGAAATTAATGCACAAATTTTAACTTTTTTAAAACTTGGATAATAATATTTTTATTTGATACATTACACGAAATGACTATAGACGCCTTTGATGAAAGATTTTGATGATGATATACACAACCTACTTGAATTTGGAACATAATTTTACCCCCCCCAAAATTACAATAATCTCCAAAATAGTATAACAAATATAACACCCCACTATAATTTTACCACTTTGTAAAAATTTACTTTTCCTTTGGATAAATTGTCTACCACTTCCAAAAAATTATCTCCACTATCTTTTGATTTTATTTTTAGAAAAATTATGAAATATATTGAGTGATAAATATTTGTTTTAACGAAAGATATTTAGTGAGGATATTTGATCCCTTGACCTATTACTTGGAAGGAATTTTAGAAAAATGTATTATAGCCACTTTGTCTATGTATCATTTCAAAAATCATTTGTTCTTCACCTTTTAATCAAAAGGCCTTATGTTTTTAAAATCATACCTTTTTTTTATTGAGACTTTTTTGGTTGAGGGGAGTGCAATATAGTAGGTTATACTATCCTCGTTAATCTTAAAATGAGAAAGGTGATGTGTGCATCAATATCCCCTAAGAGAAATGTAGATAAGTAAGCAAGAAAAAAATTACTTGTATGGGTCTTGATAACTAGGTCGTGTTAGGTACACATGTATTTAAGTAAAAACAACATATTATACATGAAATATTGACTAGAGATAGTGTAAAACTTGACAACAATATCACCACAAATTAACGATAGAAATGTGCATGGAAATGATGACTAGAAGTAGTGCATAACTACACAATAACATCAAAACTCATAAGAGAAAGTGCATAGAAATGATCATTGTATCAAAAATTAGAGGCATAAAGGCATGGAAATTACCAATGAATCACAACTCAAAGGCACAACTGCATAAAAATTATCACTATATCAAAACTCGTGGCCACAAAGGTAAAAAAATTACCATTAAATCACAAATCGAGGAGGTAGTATAATCATATGCATTCTCCCATAATGTTAAATTAGGTGAGATATAATCATGATAGAATAAGAAGCACTTATGTCAAAGAAAACTATGAAGCATATGGTGACCATGTAGATCATAAGATTTCCAAAATAAAATGAGAGTGAAGACAAAATATTAACACTTCCTATGGTGTTAGCACATGTATTGGCATATATGATCCAACTATACTAAATATTTGGGACGTGTCACAAGCATCATTTGGTGCTAAGAGATCCATTAAAGGACATTTCCCATAGCAAAGGTTTCTTAGCTAAAGGAAATAACAAACATGACTACATAACAATCAAGGTCATCGAAAAAATGATCATGATATTAGCTCGAAAGAGGATCAAAAATCCTAATAGAATGTTAATTGTGTTGAAGATAATGTTAAAGATTACTCAAAAAAAAATATTTTACTTTTAAAAACTTCAATATAATGTGCAAGTGTATAATATTGGATCATAACTCAAATCACATTGACAATGTGCTAAAGAGTACCAAATAGTATGAAGGTCTTTGTGGAATCCATCTCATCTTACCGGGATACATCGGTATTGATCCGTTGTAATGGAAACGTAAAGTAAGTTATAGTGTTGAATACTAGGATCTCTCTAAAATTGTACAATTCAATCACCAAATTGATTTCCAATATGGTGGCAATCTCCTCATATGAATAAATGCATGGAAAATGTAGATGATGGTATACACTCAAGAACTTAATAGTACATATCATAGATCAAGGCATGAGTGGAATGAATCCACTACACATGGTGCCAAGTAAGTTCCCACCAAGTTGTTTCAAGAAGTACATAATGGCATAACCATTATTGAATGTGTTCAAGAACAAATCATCCTTAATATGAGTCGCAACACATACCATAGTAAGGTACCTATTTACATTTGAGGTATCACAAAATGATTAAAGAAAGTCTTACAAAATACAAAAATCAAATACATTAACAAAAATTATATTGTAATGATGGAAAATAAAAATTATAACTAAATCAATGAATTCCTCTCATAAATTTATGCAGTTTAAAAAAACATGAAGAAATCCTTTATATGTGAAATTTATCACATATTTAGGCATGAACACTCTAGGTTCAAAATGTGAATACCAAAACAACATCCCAAATATGTAAAAAAATAGATACTTCATAGTAAATCTCTTGAAATAATATGCACTTTGAAATAAAAATTCATTGAAAAATACTACCATATGGCGAGAGATATGGCTTGTCAAAGTTAAGTGTGTCATAAATAGAACAAAACCCTTAGGGGTCATCTAAAAAAATTGTCCAAAGCTACAACAATATGTCCAAAACCTATGATAAATGTTTTAATGTAACTCCAAAACTAGAAAAAATGGTGGTCCCAATTTTTTTAATAAAATATTTTCTAAAGATAAGAAATTACTATAGAATTTATATACTTCTATTTTTAGCATTTTTTTTTTTAAATTTAAGGTATTATAAATCTAAAAAAGTAAATTTGATTTTTCCAAAAACATGTAAAAACTAAATCTAGCCAAAAAAATCCGAGAAAGGTTATAATTAACCTATTTTTAAACCTCCATTGAATGAGCACCACAAATCATTTTTGATGGAACAAAGTCAACATTAACTTTCTTAGACATGCTAGATGCAGTGGAATAGCTTAAAACTCTCCAAAAATATCTAAATGTGGAAAATTTTCAAGGTCCCTTTGATGTAACTCGATAGAAAACTCACAAAATTAGAGAGGAGATGATTTTCAAAGATGAAAAAGCATCAATGTAACGAAGTGAAGCTTAGGAAAGCTTTGATATCATGTTAGAAATTTTGGATAGGTTTTAGGATTAGTGCAATAACCTCAATAATATCACCCAATTTACATGTGCACACCTATGAAACATAAAATCAATTTAAACACGTATATGATCAAGGTAAAATGATTATCATGATATCAAGCATAGATGTGAGAGGTCCAATGACCCTCCTCACAAAAATATTGCAATGAACCTCTCTACCACAATGATACCCACACACTAGCTCTCAATGCTTTTATAAAAGTATATAGAGGTTATTATTAGGGTTTGTAGAGTAATTATCTTGCAAAGCAAGTCTTAGATAACATGATTGATAGTAGAATTCAATAAAGTTAATAACTTAATTGATATTGTTCTTTGTTAATATATGTGGATAAATGTGCACCAATGGGTGAATTATCCACATATTATATTATAAATAATAAATTACAAGTGCTACATCATATAATAGTGTATGCAAATTAAATACTCTAACAAAGTGGGAGATAAAATATTGAAATAAAATCGTGCAAATAACAATGTTGATAAAAAGTAAAAATCCAATCGTAAGCCTAATTTGTCAAACCTCTTTGTTATAGCCAAAAAAATAGGATCAAGGCCATAGTGGGTTGCCACATTAGAGGGTAAATCTTTGAATATTCTCATTAATACTATGCACCTATAACATTTTTTGTGTGAGAGATTTTTTTTTCAATTATTTCTTTGTTACAAGATTGTTCATATTTCCAATTATTGAGTCATCATTTATTTCCTTTGCATGGATATCTTTTCCCATTTGGCTTTGGTTTTTGCTTCCATGTTTTCATTAACCTTTCACTTTGTATTTTTCATTTTCCTTCATGGGAATTTATTTTTATCTTTATCTTGGTACTTTTCCTTTGCACCCTTGAATTTGGTTTCTCATTTTCTTCATTTGATTTCATTTTCATATTTTATTGCAATATTCCACATTCTTCTATTCATTTTGATTCTTATTATGTGAATTTTTTTCGCCTCCTTTCTTGTGTTTCTATAATCTGTATCATTCATATGTTGGTGGCAATGACCTGTACTTGTGTCTTATATTGATATATCTTATGGTGTTGGTTTTTATTTTCCATCATTCATATCATGCATATGTTTTGATGTCCTTCCCTACATCACCGTAATCCATATCATTCATCTACTATGGTAAATGACCCTTACTTGTGCCTTACATTTATATATATATATATATATATATATATATATATATATATATATATAATGATGATTGATACCACAACACTTACATCTTTCCCATATAGGGGTTATTTATATACTACAATTTTTTATTACATACTTCTGTGCAAAAGAACAATTTATTCCTATAATTACACCATCTTTTTTCCCATAAATGGGACTATACTCATATGCTAATACACCTCACCCATATGGGGTATGACTTAGTGTGTTTACATCCTATGTCTCACCCATAAGGGGCACATTACTCTCATGCTTATTGAACGCCCACATTTTTCCCACACAAAACCCAAGATAAAACCCACTAAATTAGATAGAAAAATTACATAATTTTTTTGTTTAAATGGGTTGCAATGGGATTACCTTCAACTACATTTAATTATTTCACAATTAATAAATCCTTTGGTTTAAATAACAGCTAATTATTATTATTTTAAATTCAATCGCTTCAAACTTAAATCCCCTTCCAGGGTTCCCATTAATTTTTTATTAATTAACCCTTATGAGTCATTAGTTAAGACACACACACACACACACACACACACACACACACACACACACACACACACACACATGTATATATATTATATTAAAATTAGTATCTATGTATTAAAACACACGTAGTGTTCATAATAGTTAAACCGCGGGTTATAATGTACGGGGCACATTTTAATAATGGAGTCAGCCATATTAATACTCTGGCAAAGGTTTAATAATATATGTTGTCATTACAACTCTCTCTCTCTCTCTCTCTCTCTCTCTCTCTCTCTCTCTCTCTCTCGTGTTTTATTATAAATGATCAATTTGAGTTATATGGAAAAAGAGAAGTACAAGGGAAAATATCTATTATTTTCTACCTCTTTGTATGAGAGTGAAATTGAGAAAAATAATAAAAAAATTATTCAACCTAGTATAATTTGCAAGGAGAATATTTTTCCTTATTCTAAGAATTCTAACAACTATTTTCTTGCTTATAACATAATAAGAAATTTAACTCAATATAATCTAGTTTTCGAACTTGGTCTTTTTGGTCCTTTTTTGGCTGGGTGCACCTTTTATCTATGCAACACAGACCAAATTTGCCCTCTTTATTTCCTTTGGCGCACCTTTTGAAGTGTTGACACAACAATTGATGTGCCTTCCTGTGATGCGCCTTTCTTGCATGCGCCAAGGCGCATGCGCCTTCTGTCAACAACAAAAATGTTGCGCCATGTTTTGGTGTGCCAAGGCGCTCGAAATCTAGTGTCGATAGTCCTAAATTTTGCCAAAGGCATAGATAATTCCATGTTGACAAAACCATATCCATGCCAAAGGGTGCAAATTTTTCCATGTCGACACGTGTTTTGGTGCGCCCCTTTAAAAAGTGGTTGGCGCATTTATTACACTTTTGGCTATATATAGGCGCATCCAGCCCTGTCACTTTCACAATCAAAAAACACGTGATAATCTTTATTTCTCTACTGTCGTGAGCGCCGTCATTCTCGTGTCATGTTCGTGGACCCGCTTCATTCTTCTCATTCTATATATTCCGGGTAAGTGGTCCTTGTTTCTCTTGTGTTTTCATTTTTTGTTGGTTGTTTGTGAGGTTGGTGAAATAGATCTGAGAAGCTTTAAACCCCTCCTACCCGTTTTTGCAAATCTTCCCTCCCAAGCCGTTTTCACCCTCTTTCCAGATCTGTTGGCCAAGAGGGCTCTGCCTCAAAAAAATGAACCTAGATCCTCTTTGTTGTGCCCCCTTCACCATCTAAATCCATGAAGAAGCGGGCCTAAACACCACGTAAACCCATCAAGAAAGGAGAGAAAACCTAAAAGTTGTTTACGAGCCTGCATTTTTCTCTTGTGTGCAATCACCACCCTTGTTATAGAAAAACATAGTCATGCGCGAAGGGCGCACTAACCTTGATTGCAGACACACAAATCCTGTGCCATGCATAAACCAAGTAAATCTAAAACCGCGTAAGCGCAATCCCACTTACAACAACAAAGTGCCATGCAAGCTTTCCCTATGCCGCGCTAAAGTCCCCCTTTGTGCACATAAAGTTAGTGCTACACGCATTAATCTGCGCCCAGGCGTGCACCAAAATTCCATGTTACATGCAAATTGCCTACACCATTGGTGCATCCTGCTCCCATGCAACACTAAACTTATTTGTGCCCAGTATAAAACCGCATATAATGGCGTAGGCGCACTCCTATTTATAACAAAAAAATGTTATATGCAAAATCCTTGCGACCTGTGCCCTTTAGCGATGATTTATTCCTTGTAACACTCTGCTTCAGTGCGCCATACTATTAACCCTGCAGCCTGCAGTGTCCTTGCGCCCTGTGCCCTGGGGCCTTAAAATTGCTAACTCCTCATTTTGTGATGCTTTAATGGAAGATCTGATGGCTAACATGGCTCTTTTGCATTGGACTTCGCTCCTTCTTGCAGATCAGCAACTGAACTCTAGATCCACATATGTCTACATCAAAAAAAAGGCCAACCAAGTCAAAGGGTAAGGCTAAGCTTACAGAGGAAGAGATGAAATACAAGTATCAAAGGGTCAGAATGCCGAGTCCCAGGTAGAATGTGATCTAGATATTAGAGATTCGAACTTGGCCACATTGACATGGAAGATTTTGGGCCAGAACCAGGAGGGTCATAGGCAGTCCTTGGATGGACAAGCTGGTGGGTAGTGGTCTACGCATTTTGTTGGGGGATCCCGTCAGTGCAGTAAATAATGAGTTTATGATGGTGGTGGCCCGTTGTTACAACAAAGACACAAGGTGTGTCGAAAATGAAAAGGGCGAGGTCATAATCAACCTCACTGCCCGGCACTTTGAGATCATTCTAGGCATTACCCACCACCGACATTTTGTGGTTGTAAGCCAAGAAGAATGCATCAAGGTGTGGGAGGATAATGAAGACAAATGCATGCAGCTGATGAATGAAGTGTACTTAAAGAATAAGAAGGTGATAACCAGGTGGCCACAGGTTATTCACCGTAGTGACTTCTCGAGGAACTGAGTGATACCATCACGTTCCTAAGTAGAGTTTTTGGGCTTTCTGATGCCCATTACTTTCACAAATGGATGCTCAGGTACCTAGAAACCATGAATAAGAATGTGCTGATCAGCGCTTTGAGTGGGCGGAGATCATAAGCAGCACCATCTCGAGCGGCTCAATGACTCACCACTGACGGGAGGTTCTACATGAACTCCTACGTAGTCTACACTGCAGCCTCGGAGAGGGATTATCCAGCACTGAGCCGATGCGGGGTTTGGCCTCAGGTAAAGATATATGAATACTACCCAGAGCTGAAGCTGGAAAATAGCATCTCGTCAGTTTACCAAGATCAATGATGCTTTCTTCTATGGCATCGTCTACCTTTTGAGGCCAAATATGACTCATGGTCGGACGACCAAGAGCATAGTCACAGCGACTGAGAAGTGGGGAGCACTATTTACCCAATTCCCCACCTTCACCTATCTCAAAGCAGCTAACTTCTTGGGGGAGCCCACCAAATTGCCAAGGTATGTTGGCCCTAAGTTGATCCTGTTGGAGCTGTCCAGATAGCTCATAACATACCATGAGAAGTGTCTGAAGAGAAAGAAGGGTGGAACTCCTTTCCCCCTTACAGTGGGTAGGTACACTGCATTCCCACCACAAAGCCGAGAAATGTTTGCGAGCTAGAGCTAGCTACTCAATCTAAGCACAATTTCCAGCAAGGCCCACCTTTGATCCAAGAAATTGCCTCCCTAAGGAAAAACTTGATCCGATCCACATTCCACAGATCGAGGATATCTACATCGACCTGTATCATGAGGTCGAACTCAGAAGAAAGGATCACTCTCACTGGCCTTGGCAGAGATTATTCAGTATGGCATGGCCATTGTTCCAAAAGGTTATCAAACTACTGATCAAGAAGTTGATCAGGTGTATCTAGACATGGATGGGGACAGTTGGCCATTTTCCGAAATAGATAGAACAAAGGCACCTCAGACCATTGAGGTAAGGGTTAAAGAAACATTGTGGGACTAGAACATTGGTGTAGAATGAATGGCCTTATCTACCTGGAGTAGATTTCACCACGTCCCCTTTGGGCAATGCACCTGTTAGGCGAAACATCTGCCAAAGGGAAAAGGCAAGGATAAAGAGGGAGAATCAAGCTCCGCTCAAGAAGAAGCTCCTGAGAGCCCTCCTTCCGCCACACAGGAACAAGTTGTAACTCTTGGCATCCCGGAGAAAGAAGCGGCGGAGAGTGTTCCAATGGGCACATCCATTCAGGATGTTGCCACTGCTATAACCATGGAGGTTCCCACCATCCCTTCTCCCCCTTCTCAGGTGACTCAAGTGACCATTCCTTTGGTCGTATCCTCTCCCCCATCTTCTATTGTTCCCCCTTCCTCGTCCTCCATCTTCTCTTCTCTCACGGAGCTGTCCCCCACTATTTCTTCTCTCATCTCTCAGCTCCCTTCCATTCCCATGACTACCTCACCTACAGTATCTCCCCCTCCCATGAGCACTTTCTTGGCCTCTCTCTCGATGTTGCCACCAGTGTCTCTACACATTTCCCCTCATCCACTGCAGCTGCTCCCTCTTCCACCACTGGTCCCGCTCCCTTAGGTCCAGCATGGCTTTCTCAGCACCTGAGCCAACATAAGAGGAAAGTCCCTATTGCACCAATGGACTTCTCTGTCATCCCAGCAAAGGGGGCTAAGAAGAAAAAGCCGATAACTCGCTTCTCTCAGAGTGCATCGGGAGAAAGAGTGATGGAGATTGCGTATCCGATCCTTCAAAGGATAAAAAGGATCTGTCTCCTACAGATTATACAGTGATGCAGGTCACAATGGGAACGTCTTCTGAAAGTCTTCAAGGAGAGGCCCTATCTGCGGTGGATGCCCTTTGCAAGAAGCTCCAAGAAGCAAAGGAAGAGAAGAGGCTATTAAAAGAGTAGAACAAGCATCTTCTCCATGCCCTATAGAAAATGGGTAGTGCACCTCCTACACTACCACCAAAACTCCTGAGGTCCTAAGCCAGGATAAGATAAATGAATATGCCAAAATTGGTGAACAAGGTATGGCAGTTTCACCTGGAGAGATCAGATCCTCAAAGACAGTGAGGAGGTAATTGTCAAGTTCACCGAATTGTATCAGAACATTAGTCGGGTGAACAAAGATCTCCAGGTGATTACGGGACCTATCTCCGAAGAGTTGGACCATGCTAGGTTGCAACATGAGACGTTCCAGAAAATGCTCGACTGCTCAGTCGATGATTTGGTAAAATTTGGCATTTTTGATCACCCCAGGGTACCCAACAAAATCCTTGCTGCGTTGGACTACCGGGTCGATCAGATGGAATTCATCCTGGAGAAGATTGACAAGGTCAAGGAGGAAGCCCTAGATGCAATGCATCAAATGGAGAAAATTGTTCTAAGAATGTCTCTGGGCTTGCTACTCCTTCTTTCACCTTGAGGAAGGCAAGATGAAACTATTCGGATCTTCAAGGAGATCGTCTCACGAGGCTAGGGCCAGAAGCCACTTTTGACATTGAATGCATCAATAACCTTCTGGCTTGCCGTGATTTTGTGGGGTACCTGATGGAGGTAGGTAATGAATATTTCAAGCTCCTGAAAAACTTAGAGATGAGCGGGAGACTTGTGAGGTCATCGGTGATCATACAAAGGGTCCTGCCCAGGATCAACTTCAGCCGATGGTCAGTAAATTCATGGAATATCGGACCCAGTTCCACATCACCTCTCGACAGCAGCAAGAAGCAAGATACCCCCTTTCAGCCATGAGACGATGATGAATAGCCTTCTTCCTCTTGGCTTCCTTTTTGTAAATATCTAAGAGTATGTTGGCACAAATGATGACATCATCCATGTTGCACCATGGGATGTTGTCATCCACCAAGTTGCCCAAAGTCAACATTGACTTTTAGATATTTTGTAGATATTTTGTAATTAGTTGTTGGTTTCTTTTTGCCTTCTCTCTTCTCCTTCTTCTATATATACTTGGATACTTGTTGTATTGAGGGTGGACACTTTTTAGATGAAAAATAGAAGTGAGAAGAAAAGGCTTTGTACTTTTTGTAACAGAAGAAAACATTAATACAAATATTAAGACTTTGTCTTTGAATATGTGTGTTATGGGCATCGATCTTTCTTATGTTAGATCTATGTGTTTATTACTATTGAATCTATCTCTACTTTTTGTCATTTGTTCATCGAGTATTGCTTTGTTTATGTCATGCAAGTAGGTTGGCTCCATTTACTACCAGCCCAAAACATAGACCCTCGACCTTTCTACTTTGGAATTCATTTCTTTTCTCCCTTGGATCTATCTTCTTCCTTTCTTTCCTTCTTTCCTTTCTTTTTTCATTGAAAAATACTCTCTTTGGGATGAGATCCCAAACCCCCGAAGGCGAGAATATTGTGAGACTTGCACGCAGATTCTTTGGTAGAATAGCAATAAACAGTTTCACTTTTTTGTCTCAAAGAGGGCTATGCCCTACACCTTTGTTGGCTCATCTATCCATAGATTTGTCCTCATGACAGATTTTGGACCAACGATTTTTGGCGACTCTTTGGGGATCGAATAGATCTAACAGATCTATGGTAGTGGTATGTTAGAAAATCAAGTAAAAATAAAAAAATCACTACTGTTTGCAAATTTTAACTTTTGTTCAAAATCAAAATTTTTGCAAAAGTGATCAAACTGAAAATTTTCTTTGAGGATCCATAGATCGGGACTAGTTAGAGATCTTTAGTTATTTGAGTTTTTACAAAAACCCGTATTTTTCCGTAGATCGAGTTTTTTGACTGTTTTGCAAAATTTCAAACCCTTACCAAAAGTCAACTCTAAGATCGAAAATCAGCCTACTAAGTTGGCCATTATTTTATCCTCATTAACATCTTTGTCATTAAACATAATCGGTTTTCCAAAAGGGGATAAAATTAAATATCTAGAAAAGTACATGCTGCTGATTTTTGTCAGAAAAATCAGAAAATCAGCAAGTACAACCAAAAAGAGTTTTAAAATTTGCTCCAAAATATTACAGATCTGGAGGTACACTGGCGGGTGAACCATTTACTCGTAGCAGGAGAGCTCGTGGAGAAGTCGATCCTACTTTTGATGCTTCAAAGGCACAACTTCAGTGTTACACCGGCACGCTTCTCATCGCTAAGTTTGCTGACCGGTCATCCAGAAGTGTCTCACCTCCACGAAGGAAGCATTTCTCACAAGGAACATCCACATCACTTTGCAGTGCTTTGTTGCTCAGTGGAACTATGCTTCCGGCTCGCGTCCTTTTTCCAGCTGTTCAAATGGTAGTACCATGGGGAAATGCTATGGGCCCTCTCGCTTTGCCACATCCTATTCACGCGCTCCCTCACGGAAACTAGAAGAATTTTCCCAAATTTGATGGGAGCGGAAACCAAAGCATAGATTCACACATATCTGCATTCATCATGTCATGCAAGTATCCTGGATGTGACCCATGAAGATGTGTCAGTTCACCTCTTTCTAGAGACCTTGCAAGGACCTGCTGCAGAATGGTTTCAGCATTTGCCGCCGGATCTATCACTAGTTGGGCCACCTTACGGACTGCATTTGAAGAAAGGTATAAGCCTTCAGAGGATGCGTTCACGTTATTATCAAGATCACTCACCTGAAGAAGGAGGTCAATGAAACCATGCGTGATTTCATCACCCGTTTCAATTCACTAATCAACCGAGTTCCACCTACCATGCTGCCAACGCCAGAAAATCAGAAGTGTTTCTTCGTAAACACCATGAGCTCAAAAGTAAGTTTCCTACTCTTGCAAGAACAGGTCGCTACTTTGGTTCTCGCCCAAGTTTGCTGCCATACGGATTGAAGATAACTTGCTAATATCTAGTGAATTAAAGAGAACCATCCAAGCCTAAAGCTTTGATCCTTCTCCGCCACTTCATCCGATCTGGCATTTCAAAAGATGGTGAATGACTTGCTCGCGTTAAAAAAGTAGCTAGCTCAAGCTTCTCCTAGCACTTCATACCGGGATATCCCACGGAGAATTTCACTTCAAACAATGTCCCACAAAGGCGCCTACCTGCAGCTGCTCCATGGTTGGCGCTTGAGGCCCCTCCGGTTAATGCTTTAGCTGAAATCGAAGAAGAGGAGAAAAATTATGAAGAACCTTCATCATCCAGGTGAAGATGATCAAGATGTCGGTGAACCGACTGGTGACTCTACTATTGGGTATATGGAATTTGATGAGGAGGAATCGATGAAGAAGAGGGTACCCAAGGATATGCAAGTGGACATCATATGTTGTTTTCACCCGCTCATGAAGGAAAGAAGAAGAAGTTCTGCTACGAGATGCGAAAAGAGAAGGCCATGTCAAACACGCCTCCAACCATCACTAAAAGAGGTAGTCCCCTTCCTGCTCAACCTGTTATTAAGTCTTTTGAAGAAATATTTTTCCCCTATCTCCCCTCCGAATCAGCCCTCTCATATTCCTATCAAGACCAGTAATCCTACCCTACCATCATGTGAAATGAGGGACTCATTCCTTCATCAACGTAACCCTTGGCCACGTTTGACATAATTGATCATGCTTAAAAAGACCAAGATCCAAATGTGAAGCCGAGTATCTTGATCTAACCCTGAAGCAACTTGTAAGGTTAACCAAATACATCAAAGCCAAAGCTGTCATAACTACTCGAGAGTTTCCCAAAAGGAATCCTTTCTACTCCTCTGCATCTCGCATAAATGTTGCCTCGACTTCTGCATCAGGAAAAATAGAACCTTTCTATCTCTCCCTCTAATCAATGGTCACAAACTAAGCAACTTGCATAATTGATTAGGGCTTCGATAACGTCATCTATGCGGAAAAGGTCACCCATGCTCTGGGCCTCACCCTTACCAAGCCTTTTGGTCAGATGTTATTCCTTGGAAACCAAGCAGGTTCCGTTGATCGGTCAAATCAAAGACGCGTAGTTTGCATTTGCGGCGTTCCCAGAGAAAAGAGTAAAGATGACCATCCTTGTTGCCGATATTCCGGTAGCATATGGAATTCTATTAGGAAGGAGTTTTTGCAGTGAGGTTGGTGGAGAGATTCATATGGACTGGTCTAAGGCTAGAATCCCGTCAAAGGTGTAATGCAAACATTGGAGCCGGAATCACAAAAGAAAGTACTTGGTTACTAACTCCGATGACCCCAAAGCCCAAATTCTCTTTGAATCATCAGGGATGGGAACTATTTCTTGTCTACTGAGTCTGACAAAATGGATGTTCCCATCTAAGAAGAGGATCTTAACAAGATATGGACTTTGCAGTTTGATGGCAGTTGTGCGACTAGTGGGTGCGGCGCTGGGGCCGTGCTAATATCTCCCGAGGAGGAGATTATTCCTCTCTCTTTCAAGTTGTAGTTTTTCAACATGAATAATACTGCTGAGTATGAATCTTTGCTACTTGGCATGCAAGCCCTGAAAGGAAAGGGAATCAAGAACCTAAAAGTACAGGGTGATGTAGAGCTAGTCGTAAATCAAGTTAAAAGGATATACCAAGTGAAAAATGAAAGGCTCGGGCATTACGCTTGTGTATGGGTATGGGACAACATTGAGGAGTTTGATGCTTTTTCAATAAAATCCATCCCAAGAGCTCAAAACGACATGGCCGACTCATTAGCCATCTCAGCATCCCTCATGCTCCCTCACCCAGGTTTGAAAATAGACACATATACCATTGAGGTAGTTTTCCGCCCAAGCGTGCCAGACAACTCTCGGCCTTTGGTAGGTATTGATGATGACAATCAACTTATTGCCTTTCTGGAAAAGGCGAGAGAATTTAGTGAGCTTCATTTTGAAGGATCCACTTCCGCATGCCGTGAATCTGTTACGGATCAAGACGAGGAATCAAAAGGAAGTGATGGCATATGTCAGCTCAAAGGAAATAAAATTCCAAAAGGTTTGGTTTCTCTGGAACGTTTGTTCAACAGACATGATCATTTTGTTAGGAAGAAAAGGCGAGATGATCCTAACTCCTCCCCAGAAACCGAACCGGTCAATTTAGGTTCGTAGAACATCCGCAGTTTGTGAACATCGGAAAATGTTGCACACCGAAGAAAAGTGAAAGTTTGTCAAATTGCTGAAGAAATACATGGATGTATTGGCATGGTCCTATGCTGATCTAAAGTCTTTCAAGCCAAAGGACGTCCAGCATGACATCCGTTGAAAGAAGGTGTCAAACCCTTTCGCCAGAAATAGAGGCACTATAATCCCAAGATCTCAGGTACCATCAGGCTGAAATACAGAAGATGTTGGATGCAAGGATCATTTTTCCTATCCATCACAGTACCTGGGTCACAAACATTGTGCCAGTACGCAAGAAAAATGGTGAGATACGCATATGTGTAGATTTTCGTAACTTAAATCAAGCGTCCTTGAAGGATAACTACCCACTTCCCATAATGGATCAGGTTCTGGCGAACTGGTTCGGAAATGTTGTCCATGCTTGATGGTTTTTCGGGCTATAATCAGATTGAAGTCTCGCCTGGAGACCAATTCAAAACAACATTTACTACCCCCTGGGGCACATTTGCCTATAGTAGGATGCCTTTTGGTCTGACCAACTGCTGGCGCCACTTTCCAGTGGGTGATGGACTTCACGTTCAAAGGTATGATGGGGAAGGTCATCGTAGTCTATTTGGATGACTTAACTGTGTTCTCTAAATAGTGAAATGATCATTGTGATCATTTGGAGCAAGTATTGAATAGATGCTGAGAACATGGGATCTCCCTAAATCTGAAAAAGTCTATTTTCGGGGTCACGAGAAGGAAAGTTGTTGGGACACATTGTAAGCAAGGAAGGGACAAAGATAGATGCTGAAAGGGTTAGGGCTATTCTAGAGCCTTACTTTACCAACAAGCAAGACCGTGTTCACTCTTTCTTTGGAAAAGTAAACTTTCTCAGGCGCTTTGTTCCGACTTTCTTTGAAAAGACTCGCCACATATCAAACATGATGAAAGGGTGCCAACTTTCGGTGGAGCGAAGAAGGAAAGGCGTCATTCGAGGATATAAAATCCTCTGTCGCTCGCGCACCAGTCCTGGTATGTCCCGATTTCTCCAAGGATTTTATCATGTATAGCTATGCATCTGAGCATACTGTATCGGCCATCTTAATGCAAAAGAATTCTGAGGATGTTGAATCCCCGATTGCGTTCATGAGCTCTCCCCTCAAGCCTCATGAATTAAAGATGTCTCAGTTGGAAAAGCATGCCTTCGCCATTGTCAAAGCAGTCAAGAACTTCAGGTATTATATTCTAAACTCTCACACAGTGGTGTTGGTCCCGACACGGCAGTCAAGTCAATCTTAACTCAACAGGAGTTAGGGAGTTTGCGAGGAAATTGGATTGCAAAGGTTCAAGAGTATGATCTAGATATAAAACCAACCAAGTTGGTAAGAGGCAAGGGCCTATGTCAGCTCATGGCTGAAAACCGAGATTTAGAAGACCCTGAGGAAAGGATGATTGCACCGATGGAGCACAAAGCCAGTTGGAGAAAGCTGATTCTCTACCCATGGTTCTATTTTTTGCGACTAGCGATGAATGGTATTCTGATATTGCTTTCTTTCTCACTTACGGTGAGTGCCCAGCTCATCTAACTTCAAAGGAGAAGCGTGCTATAAAGCTCAGAGCAGCCAGATATGTCATCTGGGATGATTGTTTATACAAACGTGGAATAGATGGCATCTTCTTGCGATGTGTTGACAAGCCCAGCGAGATAAAGTTACTTGAGATTTTCATGATTGACTGTGGTGGTCACTTCTCCTCTTCCGTGATGGCACACAAGATCATCGGGCAGTACTATTGGCCAACGTTGTTTCAGGATACAGCCACCTAGGTAGCAAAATGTGAGCTCTGCCAACAATTTTTCGGCAAACCAAAATTGGTTGCTTTTCCCCTCAGGCCGGTCGTTATTGATGAACCATTCAGGTAGTGGGGAATTGACTTTATCGGAGCACTCCATCCCCAATCGAGTTCGGACATAGTTATGTCCTGACAATGACATAGATTACTTCACCAAATGGGTGGAGGCCATTCCTGTCAAGAATGCCACCTCTGAAGTTGTTTGTAATTTCATCAAAGAGAATATCATCATGAGATTTGGCGTTCCACACAAAATCATTGCTGATAATGCTTCCAACTTCTCCTCATGAGAAGTTGTTGGTTTTTGCTATGAACACGGGATAATCTTGGCCCATGCCTCGGATTATTACCCCCAGGGAAATGGTCAGGTAGAATCCAGTAATAAAAACTTAGTGACCATCATACGGAAGCTAGTTGATGAGAGTCAGCGGACGTGGCACAAGTCATTATATGACGCTTTGTGGGTGGACCGCATTACTCCCAAGAGGTCTCTCGGTATGTCACCTTTTCAAGTGTTATATGGAATCAATGCCGAGCTTCCCATTTCTACAGAACTTCCTACTCTGCTCTTGCTTGCATGAGAGAATTGAAGATGAGACTTTCCAAAATTCTCTTGAAAAGAGGATCATGTATCTATCAGAGCTTGAAGAAAAAAGAGTAAGAGTGGTCGATAGGATCACCGAACATCAGAATCAAGTTAAGAGATTATTCGATAAAAAAGGGCCAAGCAAAGAGACTTTCAGGTGGGAGATCTCGTCCTTTTGTGGGACAAGCGAAGAGAGCCAAAGGGCATGCACGGGAAATTTGATTCTCTATGGAGAGGACCTTTCAAGATCAAGCAGCTCAATGGAGAGAATAGCTTCTATCTCTCGTATCTAGACGGGCCCGATCTCCGCTTCCCTATAGTGGGAAGCATCTCAAAATATTCAGGAAGTAGAGCTTGCTCTCTTCTTTGTATAGTTTTCTTTATGTTGTGTTTTCTTTTGTTGTGTGTTTGCTTTCGTCGTCACCCTTGTTTTTGACTCTGTAACCCAATGGATAGGCACATGTTGATATGGGGTTCTCTACCCTTGAGCTTTCGCTCAAAGATAGTCCCCAGAAAGAGCCAGTTGTTATCCTGTAAAATTGCAAGGGAAATTTTACAGGTAACCATACCAAATTTTGTTCTGGTTCCTCGTAGAGGTCCCTCAGCGTTGGAATGTTGTAAAATCCCTTTCGGGAAATCTAGTTTTCGAACTTGGTCATTTTGGTCCTTTTTGGCTGGGCGCACCTTTTATCTATGTAACACAGACTAAATTTGTGCCCTCTTTATTTCCTTTGGCGCACCTTTTGAAGTGTTGACACAACAATTGTTGTGCCTTCTCTGTGATGCACCTTTCTTGCATGTGCCAAGGCGCATGCGCCTTCCTGTCAACAACAAAAATGTTGTGCCGTGTTTTGGTGCGCAAGGTGCTCGAAATCTAGTGTTGAGTCATAAATTTGTGCCAAAGGCATAGATAATTCCATGTTGACAAAACCATATCCACGCCAAAGGCGCAAAAGTTTTCCATGTCGACACGTGTTTTGGTGCGCCCCTTTAAAAAGTGGTTGGTGCATTTATTACACTTTTGGCTATATATAGGCGCATCCGCCTGTCACTTTCACAATCAAAAACACGTGATAATCTTTATTTCTCTGCACCTGTCAGTGTGCCCATCATTCTCGTGTCACGTTCATGGACCCCGCTTCGTTCTTCTCATTCTATATATTCAGGGTAAGTGGTCCTTGTTTCTCTTGTGTTTTCGTTTTCGTTGGTTGTTTGTGAGGGTTGGTGAAATAGATCGAGAAGCTTAAACCCCTCTGCCCGTTTTTACAAATCTTCCCTCCCAGACCATTTTCACCCTCTTTCCGGAGATCTTTGGCCAGAGAGGGCTCTGCCTCAAAAAAATGAACCTAGATCTCTTTCTTTGTGCCCCCCCTTCACCATCTAAATCCATGAAGAAGGAGGCCTAAAAAACTACCACAAACCCATCAAGAAAGGAGAGAAAACCTAAAAGTTGTTTGAGCCGCATTTTTCTCTTGGGTGCAATCGCCACCCTTATTACTGAGAAAACACGGTCGTGCAAGAGGTGCACTTGACCTTGATTGCAGACACACAAGATCCCTGTGCCATGCATAAACCAAGTAAATCCTAAACCGGCGCAAGTGCAATCCCACTAACAACAACAAAGTGCCATGCAAGCTTTCCTGCTGCCGCGCAAAGTCCCCCTTTGCGCACATAAATTTAGTGCTACATGCATTAATCTGCGCCCTTCGGCACACCAAAATTCCATGTTACATGCAAATTACATGCGCCATTGGTGCATCCTGCTCCCATGCAACACTAAAATTATTTACGCCCAGTATAAAACCACATATAATGGCGCAGGCGCACTCCTGTTTACAACAACAAAGATGTTATATGCAAAATCCTTGCACCTGTGCCCTTTGGCACTGATTTATTCCTTGTAACACTCTGCTTCAGTGTGCCATACTATTAACCTGCAGCCTGCAGTGTCCCTGCGCCCTGCACCCAGAGGCCTTAAAATTGCTAACTCCTCATTCTGTGATGCTTTAATGGAAGATCTGATGGCTAACATGGCTCTTTTGCGTTGGACTTCGCTCCTTCTTCTTGCAGATCAACAACTGAACTTAGATCCACATATGTCTACATCAAGCAAAAAGGCCAACCAAGTCAAAGGGTAAGGCTAAGCTTATAGAGGAAGAGATGAAATACAAGTATCAAAGGGTCAGAATGCCGAGTCCCAGGAGAATGTGATCTAGATATTAGAGATTCGAACTTGGCCACATTGACATGGAGATTTTGGGCGGAACCGGGAGGGTCATAGGCGAGTCCTTGGATGGACAAGCTGGTGGGTAGTGGTCTACATTTTTTCTTTGGGGGATCCCCCGTCGGTGTAGATAAAATAATGAGTTTATGATGGTGGTGGCCATTATTGTTACAACAAAGACACAAGGTGTGTCGAAAATGAAAAGGCGAGGTCATAATCAACCTCACTTGCCGGCACTTGAGATCATGCTAGGCATTCCCCACACCTTTGACATTTTGTGGTGTAAGCCAAGAAGACTATGCATCGAGGTGTGGGAGGATAATGAGGACAAATGCATGCGGTGATGAATGAAGTGTACTTAAAGAATAAGAAGGTGATAACCGGTGGCCACGGGTTATTCACCGTAGTGACTTCGAGGAGGCTGAGTGATACCATCACGTTCCTAAGTAGAGTTTTGGGCTTTCGATGCCCATTACTTTCACAAATGGATGCTCGAGGTACTAGAAACCATGAATAAGAATGTGCTGATCAGCGCTTTGAGTGGGCGGAGATCATAACGGCACCATCTCGAGTAGCTCCAACAACTCACCACAACAGGGAGGTTCTACATGAACTCCTACGTAGTCTACGTTGCAGCCTCAGAGAGGGATTATCCAGCATTGAGCCGATGCGGGGTTTGGCCTCAGGTGAAGATATATGAATACTACCCGAGGTGAAAGCTGGAAAATAACATCTCACAGTTTACCAAGATCAATGATGCTTTTTCTTCTACGGCATCATCTACCCTTTTGAGGCCAAATATGACTCATGGTCGGATGACCAAGAGCATAGTCACAGCGCTGAGAAGTGGGGAGCACTATTTACCAATTCCCCACCTTCACCTATCTCAGAGCAGCTAACTTCTTGGGGGAGCCCACCAAATTACCAAGGTATGTTGGCCCTAAGCTGATCCTGTTGGAGCTATCCAGATAGCTCATAACATACCATGAGAAGTGCCTAAAAAGAAAGAAGGGTGGAACTCCTTTCCCCCTTACAGTGGGTAAGTACACCTGCATTTCCCACCACAAAGCCAGGAAATGTTGCGAGCTAGAAGCTGCTCAATCTTAAGCACAATTTCCAAGGCAAGGCCCACCTTTGATCCAAGAAATTACCTCCCTAAGGAAAAACTTGATCTGATCCACATTCCACAAGATCGAGGATATCTACATCGACCTGTATCATGAGGTCGAACTCAGAAGAAAGGATCACTCTCACTGGCCTGGCCAGAGATTATTTAGTATGGCGTGGCCATTGTTCCTAAAAGGTTATCAAACTACCGATCAAGAAGTTGATCAGGTGTATCTAGACACGGATGGGGACAGCTGGCCATTTTTTGCGAAATAGATAGAACAAAGGCACCTCAGACCATTGAGGTAAGGGTTAAAGAAACATTACGGTGGATAGAACACTAGTGTAGAATGAATGGCCTTATCTACCTCGGAGTAGATTTCACCACGTCCCCTTTGGGCAATGCACCTGTCAGGCCGAAACATCTGCCAAAGGGCAAAGGAAAGGATAAAGAGGGAGAATCAAGCTCGCTCAAGAAGAAGCTCCTAAGAGCCCTCCTTCCGCCACAGGAACAAGTTGTAACTCTGGCATCCCCGGAGAAAGAAGCGGCGGAGAGTGTTCCAATGGGCACATCCATTCAGGATGTTGCCACTGCAACAACCATGGAGGTTCCCACCGTCCCTTCTCCCCCTTCTCATGTGACTCAAGCGACCATTCCTTTGGTCGTATCCTCTCCCCCATCTTCTATTGTTCCCCCTTCCTCGTCCTCCATCTTCTCTTCTCTCGCGGAGCTGTCCCCCACTATTTCTTCTCTCATCTCTCAGCTCCCTTCCATTCCCACGACTACCTCACCTGCAGTATCTCCCCCTCCCATGAGCACTTTCTTGGCCTCTCTCTCGATGCCACCACCAAGTGTCTCTACGCATTTCCCCTCATCCACTGCAAGTTGCTCCCTCTTCCACCACTGGTCCCGCTCCCTTAGGTCAGCATGGCTTTCTCAGCACTTGAGTCAGCATAAGAGGAAAGTCCCTATTGCACCAATGGACTTCTCTATCATCCCTAGCAAAGGGGGCTAAGAAGAAAAATCCGATAACTCACTTCTCTCAGAGTGCATCGGGAGAAAGAGTGATGGAGATTGCGTATCCGATCCTTCAAAGGATAAAAGGATCTGTCTCCCTAGATTATACGGTGATGCAGAGTCTGATGGGAACGTCTTCTGAAAGTCTTCAAGGAGAGGCCCTATCTGCGGTGGATGCCCTTTGCAAGAAGCTCTAAGAAGCAAAGGAAGAGAAGAGGCTATTAAAAGAGCAGAACAAGCATCTTCTCCACACCCTGAGAAAATGGGTAGTGCACCTCCTACAACTGCCACCGAAACTCCTGAGGTCCTAAGCCAGGATAAGATAAATGAATACACCAAAATTGGTGAACAAGGTATGGTAGTTTCCCCTGGAGAGATCAGATCCTCAAAGACAAGCGAGGAGGTAATTGTCAAGTTCACCGAATTGTATCAGAACATTAGTCGGGTGAACAAAGATCTCCAGGTGATTGTGGGACCTATCTCGAAGAGTTGGACCATGCTAGGTTGCAACACGAGACGTTCCAGAAAATGCTCGACTGCTCAGTCGATGATTTGGTAAAATTTGGCATTTTCGATCACCCCAGGGTACCCAGCAAAATCCTTGTTGCGTTGGACTACCGGGTCGATCAGATGGAATTCATCCTGGAGAAGATTGACAAGGTCAAGGAGGAAGCCCTAGATGTAATGCATCAAATGGAGCAAATTGTTCTAAGAATGTCTCTCGGGCTTGCTCACTCCTTCTTTTTCCTTGAGGAAGGCAGATGAAACTATTCGGATCTTAAGGAGATCATCTCGCAAGGGCTAGGGCCAGAAGCCACTTTTGACACTGAATGCATCAATAACCTTCTGGCTTGCCGTGATTTTGTGGGGTACCTGATGGAGGCAGGTAATGAATATTTCAAGCTCCCTGAAAAACTCAGAGATGAGCGGGAGACTTGTGAGGTCATCGGTGATCATACAAAGGGTCCTGCCAGGATCAACTTCAGCCGATGGTCAGTAAATTCATGGAATATCGGACCCAGTTCCACATCACCTCTCCCGAGCAGTAGTAGAAGCAAGATACCCCCTTTCAGCCATGAGACGATGATGAATAGCCTTCTTCCTCTTGGCTTTCTTTTTGTAAATATCTAAGAGTATGTTGGCACAAATGATGACATCATCCATGTTGCACCATGGGATGTTGTCATCCACCAAGTTGCCCAAAGTCAACATTGACTTTTAGATATTTTGTAATTAGTTGTTGGTTTCTTTTTGCCTTCTCTCTTCTCCTTCTTCTATATATACTTGGATACTTGTTGTATTCAAGGGTGGACACTTTTTAGATGAAAAATAGAAGTGAGAAGAAAGGCTTTGTACTTTTGTGTCAGAAGAAAACATTAATACAAATATTAAGACTTTGTGCTGAATATGTGTGTTATGGGCATCTGATCTTTCTTATGTTAGATCTATGTGTTTATTCTGTTGAATCTATCTCTACTTTTTGTCATTTGTTCATCAGTATTGCTTTGTTCATCTATGCAAGTAGGTTCGGCTCATTTACTACCAGCCCAAAACATAGACCCTCTGACCTTTCTACTTTGGAATTCATTTCTTTTCTCCCTTCAGATCTATCTTCCTTCCTTTCCTTCCTTCATTTGAGATCCAAAACGCCTGAAGGCGAATATTGTAAGATTTGCATAGGTTCCTACCTTGGTAGAATAGCAATGAACCAGATTCGCTTTGATGTCTCAAAGGGGGCTATGCCCCACACACTTTGTTGGCTCGTCATCCATAGATCTGTCCACCCAATAGATTTTCGGACCAACACTTTCACAATAAATAAATGACATCCATTTCAAGCAAACAAGTGTATTTTCAACAAGAACATCAATCTTTTAAAATGAAACAAATCACACTTTGGAGGAAATTATTTAAGTTGAATAAAGGCTTAGATGGAGAGAGCTTAAATTTTATTTACAAAACCATATCAAGGTTTTTATTCCATCTAATAATACAAGACTTGATAATTTCATTTTGCAAGACTAACCTATTTAAAATACAAGTTTTCATTCAATACACTCTTGGTAGAGTTTACAAGTTGAAGGGATTTTCATAGTAACAAATAAAATTTTCCTTTTCCTACTTTCCAAATATACATACATTTTGAAAAATTAATACAAATCAGCACTTCTCAACACATTTACAAGAAATTGAAAATCCTTAAAATGCAAGTTACAAGCCCTCTACTCAAGTGGAGACAACATGACAAATATTTTACAAAGAGATCTTTCTTCATTTTCTTCAAAGTGAAACTATGACCAAATCTTCACTTGAGCTCCACCATCTTCTCCAAAATCTAAACACAACAACAAAATAGGGGAGTAGGCAACACTCTCCACCCAACCAATAATCCAATGAGGAAGAGAATCCTTCTTCCTCATTGGCCCCGAGCCCCAACAATGAAGCAATGAGGGGTATAAGACAACCAAGGAAACTTTACAAGGCTTCCACAATCAACATTCAAACAAAAAATTCAACACAATAAACACAATACCAAAATCACAAAACCTACAAGTTCCCAAGCACAAAGGCTCAATACTCAAGCCAAAAAAGAGAAAGGAAACATGGGGATCTACTTATGTCTCCCAAGGGTTTGGGTGCCCACCTTAAATCCTCCAAGAACTCAATCACATACCCACAAGACTCTTATGCCTCCTCCAAAAAACAACTCTTATGGCTTCCCTCAACTCTTATGCCTCCCTCAATAAAACATACAAGATAAGCACAAATTTCACTTATCTACAAGGTGAGACACCCCAACCCAACTCCCTTCAAAAATACCCAATAATAATTGTATGCCTCCCTCCAAAATATCCCCATTTCCATTTTCTCCTACACAACCTAAAGGTCATTCTATTTCCCAAAATCATAAGAATACAACAATCATCCATTCACAAACATTTGCACAACAAAATAGCAAAAAAAATACATGTGTTAAGTCCTACCTTTCCATTACAAGAGTATCCAATCCACAAGCACAATCTCCAAGCCTTTTAAATCCAAATCAATAACAATCCAACTTTAAAGATTCAACAAGCACTCCAAAAAGCAAGCTCCTCCCAAAATGCAAGAGTCCAAATAAAACAAGTAACCCCCAAATCATCAAACAAACTTGAATAAATAGAAAAGAGAGGAGAGAGAGGTGATGTGGCTCCATGTAGGATGTCACATCATTCCTCCTCCACTCCACATCACATGGTCAAACCTCAAAACCCAAAGCACAATAAATTGGTGGTTGAGGGAATGACAACCCTCTTACACACTCAAACTCAAACCCACACCTCTAAAGGACAAAATTAAAAATATGTAAGAAAGTGCAATAAATAGCACCTTTTTTTCTTACAATCACATAATGGGGTCTATTTTTGACCCCTTAACCCATAGGGGTAGTTGGTAGGTGAAATTAAGAGGTGTGGGACAAGATTAACTTGTCCCACAAGCCTCCAAAAATGGCCCTTAAGCCCAAATCCGAATTTACATGCAAGGTTGAGTACACAACACTCAAAAGTAATAAAATATTTTCAAATCCAACATAAATCAAGAACCACCTACCCACATTAAATACCCCTCTTTGGTCACATCTCAAATTACACTAATTAATCAAGTTTAATCAACTTAAATTGAGCACTTTAACTAACAATAATAAAGGTGACTCACAATACTAAAATAATTCAAATACTCACAAATAAATAAAACAAAAAGGAAAACAACATATTTACCCAAGGTCACATTTGAGGCCCACCCCAATGGGGACCTCCTAACAATCTAATAAAAACAAACAACATACAATTACACAAGTTGCCAAGGTGACATGTTGCCAATACCCCAAATTCTTTCATTGTTGGTCTCCTATCCCCTTTTGTTTGTTGTGTTACAATTTCCTGCAAAAATCAAAACAATACCTTTTTTGGCCTCGTGGCCATATTAATGACATCGAGATAATAAAACATAAACATATACATATCAATTCACATCATCAAATATCATAACTAAACCATCGCTAAAATCAAGTAATTCACCAATTGTTCACAATTTCAAATATTTTGATTCTATCAATTTCATCAATTAGCAATAAGATCACAAAACAAACTAAATTGTCTAGAAAAATCTATATATCAAATCCAATGTGTCAGTACAATAGTAACTCTAGATCATCAAATACTTGATATGTCAATCCATGCATATAATCCATCATATAAGTCACATCATGTCAAAGTCTAAAACATCCATATTGTCTATCAAATAGGCTAATCAAATATAGTAATGTCCATCTATCAATGTCTAAAGATAAAATATGATAACAATGTCTATGGCTCCAATCCAAAGTAAGAAAAATCATAGTAATATCAATGTTGAAGAGGAGTGGGCACTACATCCCCCTCCCCTTAGACTCAAATTCCTCCTGGAAGTCACTGGAACAAGTGTGGGAACTGTGCTCTCAAAGGTGTGGCATCCTCCCATGTGTCTGATGTATTATCATATCGATCCCACTAGACACAATCCTGATCAATATTTTTTCCTCGAAGGCCCAAGGTCCTACTTTATAAAATATGCATGGGCTCCACCATCACATGCCCCTAATCCTGCTGCTGTAATGTGGTCCAATCCAATACATGAGAAGGATCTGGAATGTACCTCCTAAGTACAGAAACATGAAATACATCATGGACACGAGACAAGCTAGGTGGAAATGCTAGACAATAGGCCAAAGGACCGATCTGCTCCAAGATCTCAAAGGGACCCACAAACCTAGGAGAAAGCTTAGAGCCTTTTCTCGTAATGGATAGGGCTCTTATGAGGCTTGACACGAAGAAACACCTTCGTGCCCACCTCAAAATTGTGATCTATCCTCCGTTGATTTGCATACTTCTTTTTTCTATTCTAAGCCTCCTGCAACCTCTTTCTAATCATGATAATTTTCTACTCCATATCCTGTAATAAATCGTTCCCAAGAGATACCTTATCCTCTAACCTATCCCAACTCAGTGGTGTCTATACTCCCTGCCATACTGCCTGAAATGGAGCCATACCAATCAAACTCTGAAAATTTTTGTTGTAAGAAAACTACACTAAGTACAAGTACTCCTCCCATCTCAACTAATGGTCCATGACGTACATTTGAAGCATGTCCTCTAAGATATGATTCACCCACTCTGTCTATCCATATATCTCAGGGTGATATGTTGTACTAAAGTTGATCTTCATCCCGAGAGCATATTGCATGGTAGTCCAAAAGTGAGAGGTGTACAAGGGATCACGGTCACAAATGATCTTCCACAAATCTCATGCAATCTAAAAATATCATCTAGATATACTCATGCCACTGCACTAGCTATATAGGTGGTATTCAATGGAGAAAAATGATCCAATTTTATCAATCTATCCACCATGACCATAATGGCATCGTGGTGGTATCTTGACGTAGGTAGCCCTACAATGAAATCCATAGAAATGGTGTCCCATTTCCACTCTAGTATGGCATGAGGATATATAAGGCCACTTGGATGTTGATGCCTCGTCCTTCACCTTTTGGCACTCTAAACAATGAGACACAAAATGAGCTACACCTCTCCGCAGCCCTCTCCAATGGTACAATTGTCTCAAAATTCGGTGCATCTTCTTCACCCCTAGAGGGGATGAATAGGGTGCATGGTGTGCCTCAAAAAGGATATCATGTCTCAATACCCCATCTCTGGGTACACATATCTTACCTCTCTAAAAGATTAAATTTTGGTCCTCTAATGAAAATCCATAACCAAATGATAAAACCCTCACTTGATCTCTACTCTACTAAAAGGTAAATTTTGGTCCTCAAGTCTGTCCTCAAGCTATAAATGTTGTAGCCATAACCAAATGTCTCTTATGACTCAAGGAATCTACAACCACATTTTCTTCCCCTTCACATGCTCTATCTCCATGTCATACTCACAAAGTAATTCCATATAATTTCATTGATGAGCATTGAGATTGGGCTACATGTGAAAGAGGTGACAAAGTCTCATGTGATCTATCATGAGAATGAACCTCCTACCTAAAATGAAATGTCTCCATTGAACCAAAGTATGCACAAATACTGCAAGATAAAATTCATGGTTATATAATTGAGCTCAAAATCCTTGAGTTTGCAAGACTCAAAGGCTACTACATGGCTCTCCTGCATCAATACACCTCCTAATCTACGCAAAAATAAGCATTTGTGCATATGAAGAAATCTCCCTATGGATCTGCATGCTTTGCTAAAATGAGATTTGTCATAAGGCATTCCTTGAGTTTCATGAATCATGCTCACATCTATCTAACTAAATGAACTTCTTCCCTTTTTGCTAAATGGAAGTTATGGGATGCGTAATACGAAAAAAATCTTGAAAAAACCTCTTATAATAACCAGCCAATCCCATGAAACTATGCACCTCAATCACACTAGTAGGTGTTGGCCAATCCATAATAGCTCTAATATTGGAAGGATTGATTGTGATACCTTCCCCAAAATAATGTGGCCCAAATATTGAATCTCTGGCTAGAAAATGCACACTATCCAGGTTCTCGTATAGTCGTTGCTCGTGAAGAAACTACATAACCTGGCAAAGGTGCTCCTCGTGTTCCTCATGTGTACATGAGTAGATCAAAATTTCATCAAGGAACACGAGTACAAAGGGATCTAGAAAAGTTCTAAACACCCCATTCATCAAACTCATGAACACTACTGGGGGCATTCTTCATACCAATAGACACAATTTGTGAACTCGTAGAGGCTATATCACATACGGAAAGTTGTCTTATCACTATCTACCTCTGCAATCCTCAGATGATGGTAACCAGACTTAAGATCTATCTTGGAAAACATGGTGGCCCCTTCATTTGATCAAACAAATCATCAATGCGAGGAAGGGGGTAAAAAAAATTATCGTTACTTTGTTTAGTTATCTTTAGTCACACACACAACCGTAAAGATCCATATTTCTTCTTCACAAAAATCACTAGTGCGCCCTAAGGAGATACACTATGACTGATTAGGCTTTTCTCAAGAAGGCCCTCTAGCTTCAACTTGATCTCACATAGCTCACGAGTGGTCATCCTATATGGATCACATGAAGAGATAGGCTCCTCTCCCAGAACCAAACCAATATGAAATTCTATCTCACGTGGGGGAGATAACCCTAGCAGATCACCTGGGAAAACATCGGACAACTCTTTAAAATGGGGTGATCATAAAGTTAAGGTCCATTAGCCTCATTCTCTGACCTATCACTAACTATAATACCATAAAATGACACCCACGGCATGCACGCCTCTTAAGCTACATAGCGGAAATAGTGCAAATAGAGATGGGTTTCCTAACTCCAACAATCATCGACTCAACTCCCAAATCATCTACACAAGATATAACCTTGCTATAAAAATCAACTCTAGCTCTATGTGCAGATAACCAATCCATGCCCAAGATAACTCCATAAGAACCCAAATGAAGGATACGAAGATCCAAGGTAGTGGTGAAGGGTCCTAGGTCCACTACACACTCCTTGACTAAGGATTCTACTGAGAGCTTGGCTCCAGAAGCCATCTCAATATCCAAACTAAGGCCCTTCCTAACTACCACTAGCTTGCATTGCTCTACTAAATATGATGCAATAAAAGAATCAAAAGAGATAGAATCAAACAAAATAGAGGTAGGGATACCACCAATGTTACCTATAGTCTCTATTATTGTGCCCTCGATGCTATGCTTGGAAGTTCTTAACCACCGCATAAATCCGATGGCTACGTCCCATGTCGCCAACTATAGGATCTAAAATAGGTTCCTTACCCTTATTATTAGGGTTTTGTGGGCATTCTCTCCAATGGTGTCCAAGTACACCACATCCATAACAACTACTTGGTCCCCTCTAATGAGATGCGGCTCCAGCAGGTACTCTAGTGGTCTGTGTCGTGGATCCTAGTGATCTGTATTTGATTTTTGCGGTTGTTGTTAACAAGCTCCATTTGACTAAGCTCTAGGTGTTCCCTATGTCCTGATGGGTCCTCTAGGAGGAGGCCCCATACTCCATCCCCTCTGAGTATCAAATCTCTGTGGAGGTCTAAACAGTGGATGACTCTGCTTCTATTGAGGTGGTTATTGTGGTGGCCTAAAAGAAGATTGTGCAAAACCATGTCTTCCATGAGGAGGAGTTGACCCCCTTGACCTATTATCCTACATCTGTTGAATACAACTCCTCACTATATCTCTATCATGTTTCATATTCCCCTGGTCTCCTCTACAATGTAGGCCTTCTCAACAACCTCAACTAAGGTCTGTGAACAATGAATCCATACTACACCTCCCAAATCCAAGTTTAGGCCCCTGATGAACTTGTGAATCCTAACCTACTCATCCTGCATGTAGTCAACATATTGAATCAAATCCATAAACCAACTCTCATACTCTGCTACTATCATGGATGCCTAGCGCAGTCATGAAACTCATTTATCCTTTACTAGATAAACCTCATGGATATGTATCTTCTCTTGAACTTCTCCTTGAAGAGATCCCAAGTAACTATCTCTAATTCTACATGGAGCTTCTACTCCTCATTCCTCAACCAAACACCTACTCCATCCCTCAGAAGATGAATCGCAACATGAGCCTTCGTGTTGCTAGTACATGGGAAAATCTTGAAGCACCCGCTCAAGCTCACTAACTAAGTCTCTGCCTAAAAATATCTTGTGTTGCCAAAGCATAATGAGATTGGCATAGCTTTAGGATCTCCCTGATATGATCGTAGTTGATGATTGTCAACCCCTACGTCTCTCTACATGCTCATCCTCCGCCTAGGTCCCAAGATCTGTCTCTATGTCATGTAACCCTATCTCTATGTCCCCTCTGAGGTGAATATGCTCTAGCTGACTCCATGTGGGATTTCTCTTCCCTATGCTCATCATTGTGTCTCAAAGGGTGTTGAGCCTCATGTGATGGCTCCCTATCATGTTGGCTAGGTTGTGCCCGTACTACTCCACCTTGTATAGTTGCATTGACATCCTGTAATGTCTGTAGTATCTACGGAAGTATAGTGGTAACTTCTGCTTTGGAAGTGGTATATCTAACTCCATGTGAAACATATTCTCATTTGGTTTGCGCCTCCTACAAAAACCAAGACGAGAGTTATTTTATCATCATCTAGGTTTTTATTTCAGTTTTCTAGAGTTTTCTACATTTTAAAATATCATGCAATGTTGTGTGATCTAGTTGTAGATTGTACTAGGTTAACTGTTTGTGTTTTCAAGTGTTCCCAAGGGTCCAAGCATTGAACCCACGTCTCTGATACCAAGTGTAACGCCCACATTTTTCCCACACAAAAACCAAGATAAAGCCCACTAAATTAGATAGGAAAATTTACGGAATAATTTTTATTGTTTAAATTGGTTGCAAAGGGATAACCTTCTTGAAGGTTATCCCATTGCAAATCATTTAAACTAATACAATTAAATCTAGTTGAAGGGTCATAGGTCCACTATGCACTCCTTAACTACGAGTCTCATCGAGAGCTTGGCTCTAGAAGCCATCTCAACATTCTAACTAAGACCTTGCATAATTGTCACAAGCCTACATTTCTCTACTAAAGATGGTGCAATAAAAGAATCAGAAGATCTTAAATCAAACAAAATAGAGTAATGGATACCACCAATGCTACATGTAGTCTCTATCACTATGATCTCGATGCTCTACTTATAAATTCTCAACCACCGCATAAATATGATGGCTACATCCCATGTCACCAATTGTAGGCTCTAAACTAGGTTCCTTACCCTTGTTATTAGGGTTTTGTGTGGATTCTCTCCAATGATGTCAAATTACAGTGCATCCATAACAACAACCTGGTCCCCTCTAATGAGATGTGGCTCTAACATGTACTCTAGTGGTCTATGTCATGGATCATGATGATCCTGCCATGGACTATTGTGGTCCCTACTGACGATCTCTTTCCGATTGATATCTAGGTGCTCCTATGTCCTGATGGGTCTTCTAGGATGAGGCCCCATACTCCGACCCCTTTGAGTATCAAATCTCTATAGAGGTCTAAATGGTGGATGTGTCTTTTATTACCGAGGTGGCTGTTGTGGTGATCTGAAAGAAGACTTTGTAGAACCATGTCCACCACGAGGAGGAAGAGTTGACCCCCTTAACCTACTAGCATACATCTGCTGAATACGGATCCTCACTCTATCTCTATCCTGGTGCGTCTTCCCCATGGTCTCCTCTGTAATGTAGGACATCTCAATGGCCTCAACTAAGGTCTGCAGAAAATGAATGTGTACTCCACCTCCCAAATCCAAGTTCAAGCCCCGGGTGAACCTGTGAAACCTAACCTTCTCATCCCGCATGTAGTTGACATATCGAAGCAAATATAAATACCAACTTTCATACTCGCTACTATCATGGATGCCTAAAGCACAGTCATAAAATTAATCTATCATCTCTTTGGATAAACCTCGGATATGTATCTACTCCGAACCTCTCCTCGAAGAGCTTCTAAATAATTGTCTACGAGTCTACATGGAGCTTCTAATCCTCGAGTCCTCCACCAAACACCAGTTACATCCCTTAGAAGATGAATCGAAACATGAGCCTTCGTGTTGCTAGTACATGGGAAAATTTTGAAGAACCCACTCAAGCATCTTCCTAAAACCTCCGTGTCGCTAGCATAATGAGACAGCGTAGCTTCAGGATTTCCCTGATATGATCTACAACTCATGATTGTCGACCCCTAGGTCTCTCTACATGGTCATCCCTCGGTCTAATGCTCCTAGATCTGTCTTTTTGTCTTATATTCCTATCTCCATGTCCCCTCTGAGGTCAACCTACTCTAGTTGACTTAACATGGGAGTTATCTACCCTATATTCATCGTTGTTTCTCAAAGGGTGTTGAGCCTCATGTGATGGTGCCCTATCATGTTGGGTAGTTCGTGCCCCTACTGCTCTACCTCATATAGCTGTGTTGACATCCTGCAATATATGTAGTATTTTTGGCAGTATAGCGGCAATTTCCTGCTCTAGATGTGGTATATCTAACTCCACGTGAAAAATCCCCTCGCATCTGGTTCACACCTCCTACACAAACCAAGAAGGAGTTAGTTTATCATCATCTAGGTTTTGTTTCAGTTTTCTAGGTTTTCTACGTTTTAAAATATCATGCAATGTTGTGTGATCTAGTTGTAGGTTATACTAGGTTATTTGTTTGTATTTTTAAGTGTGCCCAAGGGTCCAAGCATTGAACCCATGACTCTGATACTAATTGTAACGCCCACAATTTTCCTGCATAAAATCCAAGATAAAACCCACTAAATTAGATAGGAAAATTTA
The DNA here is from genome assembly GCA_018340775.1 of Taxus wallichiana var. yunnanensis. Taxonomy (NCBI): domain Eukaryota; kingdom Viridiplantae; phylum Streptophyta; class Pinopsida; order Cupressales; family Taxaceae; genus Taxus; species Taxus wallichiana. Next base: position 91,170,805 of record CM031241.1, on the reverse strand, counting down.
CGGAATAATTTTTTTGTTTAAACGGGTTGCAATAGGGTAACCTTCTTGAAGGTTATCCATTGCAACTCGTTTAAACAAAAAAAAAAATAGTTGAAGGGTCCTCAGGTCCACTACGCACTCCTTGACTAAGAAGTCTACTGAGAGCTTGGCTCCATAATCCATCTCAACATCCCAACTAAAGCCTTGCCTAATTGCCACCATCTTGCATCGCTCTACTAAATATGGTGTAATAAAATAATCAGAAGAGCCATAATCAAACAAAATAGAGGTAGGGATACCACCAATGCTACATGTAGTCTCTATCACTCTGTCTGGCAGTTCTCGACCACTACATAAATCTGATTGCTACGTCCCATATTGTCAATTGTAGGCTCTGAAATAGGTGCCTTACCCTTGTTATTAGGGTTATGTGGACACTCTCTCTAATGATGTCCAAGTACACAACAACCATAACAACTACCTAGTCCCCTTCAATAAGATGCGATTCCAGCAAGTACTCTAGTGGTCTATGTTGTGGATCCTGATGATCTTGTCATGGATTGATGTAGTCACTATTTACAAGCTCCTGTCGACTGAGCTCTAAGTGCTCCTTGTGTCCTGGTGGGTCCTATAGGAGGAGGCCCCATACTTCGTCCCCTCTGAGTATAAAATCTTTTTAAAGGTCTAAACGTTGGGCAAGTTTGTTATTATTGTTGAGGTGGATGTTGTGGTGGCCTGGAAGAAGATTGTGTAGAACCATGTCCACCACGATGAGGAAGAGCTGACCCCTCGACCTACTATCCTTCATATTCTAAATACAACTCCTCACTCTATCTCTAGCCTGTTGTGTCTTCCCCTTGGTTTCCTCTGTAATGTAGGCCTTCTCAACGGCCTCAGCTAAGTTCTATGGACAATGAATGCATACTACACCTTCCAAATCTGATTTCAGCCCTTGATGAACCTATGTATCCTAACCTACTCATCCTGCATGTAGTCAACATACTAAAAAAATCTAGAAACCAACTCTCATACTCCACTACTATCATGGCTGTTTGGCGCAAGTCATGAAACTCATCTATCCTCTACTAGATAAACCTCTTGAATATGTATCTTCTTTTGAACCACTCCTCGAAGAGATCCCAAGTAATTGTCTCTAAGTCTACATGGAGCTTCTTCTCCTCATTCCTCCACCAAACACCTACTCCATCCCTCAGAAGATGAATCACAACACGAGCCTTTGTGTTGCTAGTACATGGGCAAAGCTTGAAGCACCCGCTCAAGCTCACTAACCAATCCTCTTCCTAAAAACCTCTTGTTTTTCCAACATAATGAGACAAGCGTAGCTTCTAAATATCCCCGATATGATCTCAAGTTGATGATTTTCGACTCTTAGGTCTCTCTACATGCTCATCCCTTGGCCTATGGCTTCTAGATCTATCTCTGTTTCATGTAACCCTATCTCCATGTCCCCTCTGAGGTGAATTTTCTCTAACTAAATCCACGTGGGATTCTTTTCCCTATGCTCATCGTTGTGTCTCAAAGGATGATGAGCCTCATGTGATGGATCCCTATCATGTTGGCTAGGTCATGCCCCTACTTGCTCCACCTCATATAGCTGCATTGAAATTCTACAATGTCTATAATATTTGCGGGTATAGCAGTAAAATTGCCTCTTCTGGAGGTGGTATATCTAACTCCACGTGAAAAATCCCATTTTTTGGTTTGCGCCTCCTACACAAACCAAGACGGGATTTAGTTTATCATCATCTAGGTTTTTATTTCATTTTTTAGGTTTTCTACGTTTTAAAATATCATGCAATGTTGTGTGATCTAGTTATAGGTTGTACTAGATTTTTTTTTGTGTTCTCAAGTGTGCCCAAGGGTCCAAGCATTGAACTTATGGCTCTGATACCAAGTGTAACACCCACATTTTTCCCACACAAAACCCAAGATAAAACCCCTAAATTAGATAGGAAAATTTATGGAATAATTTTTTTTTGTTTAAACGGGTTGCAACGGGATAACCTTCAACTAGATTTAATTATTTCATGATTAATAAATCCTTCAATTTAATTAACAATTAATTATTATTATTTTAAATTCAATCGCTTCAACTTAAATCCCCTTCCGGGTTCCTGTTAATTTTCATTAATTAACCCTTATGAACCATTAGTTAAGATACCCCTGTTACAAATTATTTAATTCATCCTTATAGTTCTAAAATCATTTATTTATTTAATACTTTAGGGCTAAAGTCTAAACTTACCCTCCCATAATTAAGTTCAAATATATTTTAACTCCTATAATAAAATATTGTCTAGTTATCTGTGTATTTAATTTAATTAATTTCAAAATCAAGGCCTTTATAAAAGTCACTAACTAAAACAATAAAGGTCACATTTTAATCCTACATCCTAACACCCCTTTAGTGGCCTCATTCACAAGTTACACATACATTTAATTTAAAAACATATTCCCACCAAAATATCCTCACCTAACTTTTGTAGGGTTGATTCTCAACCATTAGATGGATTCAATTAGAGCCCTTGGATTTTAGGTATTCAACTAACCCTAATCATCCTTATGAAGTGCTCTTATTCCTTTCTTTTGCCTTATTTTCTCATTTTCATTTTGCAAGTTTGGGAGGAGAAGAAGAATGGAGGCCATGGGAAGTTTGTCCAAGCTTATGGATGGATATTCACATTTTTGTTGCTTATTCCATTTGTAACCCTCTCCTAGGGTTTGTTCATATTGTTATTTGTTATTATGTATTTTATTTGTATTTGCCCTATTTGGGTATGGGCATTTTTGCCCCATTTTTAGATCTAGTTTAAAATGATATATATACACAAGTTATCGAGTGTATATATATTTTTATATATAGATGTATATATATAGTTATATATACATATAATACATATATAACTATATATATATATATATATATAATATTCTCGTATTAAAAGTAGTATCCACGTATTAAAAACATGCAATGTTCATAATAGTTAAACCATGGATTACTGAATGTACAGGCGCATTTTAATAATGGAGTCAATCGCATTAACATTGTGGTAAAGGCTTAATAATATGTGGGGCGAGTTTATATATGGTGGGGGAGGTTGCCGACCCCACCCTCCATCCATATATATATATATGGGGTGGGGGTGGGGTTGGTGACCTTCTTCCCGCCCGCCCCCCCACCCCCGCCCCGCAATCCCCCAAACCTATTTATTACTAACAAACCACACACCCAAGCAGAGTTTAAAGTCATACGGCTTTAAAATCATTTAATATGCCATTTTATTTTGTGTTTTGTTGTTGTTGTTATTATTATTATTATTTATATATATTTTTATTTATTATAAATGATCAATTTGAGTTATATGGAAAAGAGAAATACAAGGTAAAATAACTATTATTTTCTACCTCTTCGTATGAGAGTAAAATTGAGAAAACTAATAAAATTTCTTATTCAACCTAATATAATTTTCAAGGAGAAGATTTTTTCTTATTCTAAGAATTCTAACAACTATTTTCTTTCTTACAACATAATAAGAAATGTAACTATAATTTCAATATTTTCAATATGCCTTCTTTTTCAATAAAAACAAGAAACTATTTCCTTTCTTTCACAATAAATAAATGACATCCATTTCAAGGAAACAAGTGTATTTTCAACAAGAAAATCAATATTTTAAAATGAAGAAAATCACACTTTGGAGGCAATTATTTAAGTTGAATAAAGGCTTAGATGGAGAGAGCTTAAATTTCATTTTCAAAACCATATCAAGTTTCTTATTCCATCTAATACTACAAGACTTTATAATTTCATTTTTCAAGACTAACCTATTTAAAATACAAGTTTTCATTCAATACATTCTTGGTAAAGTTTACAAGTTGAAGGGATTTTCATAGTAAAAATACAATTTTCCTTTGCCTACTTTCCAAATATACATACATTTTGAAAACTTAATACAAATCAACCTTTCTCAACACATTTACAAGAAGTTGAAAATCTTTAAAATGCAAGTTACAAGCCCTCCACTTAAGTGGAGACAACATGGAAAAAATTTTACAAAGAAGGATCTCTCTTCATTTTCTTCAAAGTGCAACTATGGCCAAATCTTCACTTGAGCTCCACCATCTTCTCTAAAATCTAAACACAACAAAAAAATAGGGGAGTAGGCAACACTCTCCACCCAACCAATAATCCAATGAGAAAGAGAATCCTTCTTCCTCATTGGCCCCCGAGCCCCAACAATGAAGCAATAAGGGGTATAAGACAACCAAGGCAACTTTACAAGGCTTCCACAATCAACATTCAAACAAAACATTCAACATAATAAACATAATACCAAAATCACAACAAACATGCAAGTTCCAAGCACAAAGGCTCAATACTCAAGCCAAGAAAGAGAAAGGAAACATGGGGATCTACTTATGCCTCCCAAGGGTTTGGGTTCCCACCTTAAAGCCTCAAGGAACTCAATCACATACCCACAAGACTCTTATGCCTCCTCAATAAAACATACAAGATAAGAACAAATTTCACTTATCTACAAGGTGGGACACCCCAACCCAACTCCCTCCCAAAATACACAATAATACTCTTATGCCTCCCTCCAAAATATCCCCATTTCCATTTTCTCCTACACAACCTAAAGGCCATTATATTTCCCAAAATCACAAACATACAACAATCATCCATTCACAAACATTTGCACAACAAAATAGAAAAAAGAATACATGGGTAAAGTCCCTACCTTGCCATTACAAGAGTATCCAATCCACAAGAACAAGCTTCAATCCTTTCCAATACCAAAGCAAGAACAAGCAAACTCCAAAGCTTAAACAAGCATTCGAAAAGCAAGGTCCTCCCAAAATGCAGGAGTCCAAGTAAAACAAGTAACACCCAAATCATCAAACAAACTTGAATAAATAGAAAAGAGATGAGAGTGAGGTTATTTGGCTCCATATAGGATGCCACATCATTTCTCATCCACTCCATGTCATATGATCAAACCCCAAAGCATAATAAATTGGTGGTTGAGGGAATGACAACCCTCTTACATACTCAAATTCAAACCCACACCTCCAAAGGACAAAATTAAAACATATGTAAGAAAGTGCAATAAATAGCACCTTTTTGTCTTACAATCACATAATGGGGTCTATTTTTGACCCCTTAACCCATAGGGGTAGTTGGTAGGTGAAATTAAGAGGTGTGGGACAAGCTTAACTTGTCCCACAAGCCTCCAAAAATGGCCCTTAAGCCCAAATCCGAATTTTACATGCAAGGTTGAGTACACAACACTCAAAAGTAATAAAATCCTTTCAAATCCAACATAAATCAAGAACCACCTACCCACATTAAATACCCCCTTTGGTCACATCTCAAATTACACTAATTAATCAATTTTAATCAATTTAAATTGGACACTTTAACAAACAATAATAAAGGTGACTCACAATACTAAAATAATTCAAATACTCTAAATAAATTTTTAAAAAAGGGAAAACAAAATATTTACCCAAGGTCACATTTGAGGCCACCCCCCAATGGGGACCTCCTAACAATCTAACAACAAAAACATAAAATTAGACAAGTTTCCAAGGTGACATGTTTCCAATACCATGTTGTCATGCAAATGTGCAATAAGGAAATTGAAAATTTCCAAGCATGACAACTATACCCCTGTGTTAAGTTTTTCAAGTTTTACCATTCCAAGGCACCCCAGGTCTACCCAATCAGTCCAAGTGATCTCCCAATTGATGTTATCTCATCCCCCTAGATTATTTAAGAAATTTTAATCACTCCCCTAGGTAAATTTAGGAGTTCTTTAAAAATTGCAAGGTTCGGGAGTTTGTGGAAAGGGTTATCATTAGCCTTCCTAGACCTGGAGAAACCCCATGGAGTGGAACAGAGAAGCCAAACTAGACACGGAGGTTATTCAAAGGCTTTGGGACATCATGGAAGTGATTCAAGAAGATTCAGGAAGGACTCAAAGAATTTGGGGTAGTTTTACAAAAATTAGGGTTCAAGGCCTAGGTAGTGCATAAGCCAAAACAGTTGTTGAAATTTTGAAGGTGATTCCAGGAGCTCCAAATGGAGTTATGATAATAAAAAATATTTTCGGAAAGGTAATTTTAATTCCTACAATATGGTGAAATTAGTTTTTCGTAAAACTTTTGTGCAATGGTTCTACAACTAGTTTTTCTCATGCATAGGTGAGGTACCAAATCAAAAATCCACTTTTTTAGGGATCAAATGGAGTAATAAATACTTTATACCCCCACCATTGGATTCATAATGCCATTTCTAGTCAATATTGTATATCATTTCATCAAAAAGTCCATCGGAAGCTCAAGTTATCGTCGTTTCAAGTTGTCCTCTTGGAGCAAGTTCGAGAGTTAGTCAAATTTTAGAGCACGCATGTCAACTCTAGGAGTCGGCTGGATTTTGTGTACCTCATGTCCCTCAACGTCAGGGATATTAAACATGGAAAAATTTTCCTGGCCCCCATAATCCCTCTGGACCCTCATGCAACCTCCAAGATCACCAGTTCAACCCCCAGGTGCTTGTGGGAGCTCAAAGCCTTCACCCTCAGATCTCTACCACGTGTCATCATGTTGCTCATCATGGAATTTTATGTCCCTCATGTCCCTTTGAGGTAAGGGACATAAAACATGGAAAAATTTACTCAGCCCCTAAGGAGACTTTTCGTCACACATGTGACCAGCTTCCAGCCCCTTAGTGCTTTAAAGTTATTTTTTAGCTTTAATTCCTGTCGTCGAATCTCCACCACATGTCATCGCCTTGCTCGCCATGGAATTTTATGCCCCTCATATACCTTTTAGGTGAGGGAAATCAGGGACATGAAAATTTTCATCTCTCCCATCTATCATTTATTTAATATTTTAAAAAACTTGCATGCTTCCCACTTCTAACTTCTAACATTCCTGTGCACATCCATATCTACAAACTCCTCTCGCAACTTCTCACCACCACTCCACCATTACTAAAGCTCAAAAAAGCTCCACCAAATAAAATAAATCCTCTTTCTCATGGTGATATGCAGGTCCGGAAGAAGATTTCATTGAGCTAAGGAGAAGAAATGAAGAATAGAGAAGAAGAACAATGAAAATCCCCATTGCCATGAAATCAAATTTTGAAGAAATATTGCAAACGGATGCATGGATTGATGAACCATATTTTTCTATTTGTTCCTCTATCAAAAACCATCAAAAACATACCTACATACCCTCTTCTCATGTCATACAACATTCATAATGAATAAATTCTCTTTCTGGCCCAATGGAGAAAAAAGCTTGATTTCCTATCAAATCAGTAGTTAGATCGAAATGAGATTTCACCGGAAGCACAAGAAGAAAAAACCCATATCAAATATGTGATTTCCATCGGGAATGGAGGAGAAAAAAAAACCTACAATTTTCGAGGCCCATTAATGGTTGTCATGTCTAGAAGCACTTTCAGGTCAAAAATTAACAGTTTAAAATCTCCTAAACTGTTGATCGAGTAAGCACAAAATTTCAAAGGGGAAATATTGGGAAAAACCCCGTATCAGAAAACTCATTCCACATAAATCTGACCTCTAGAATCTCACTTTCTAAAAAATATCAGGTTTTCAGCATAGAGAGATTGTTGTTTTGGGAAAGTCATCAACAAAAGACTGTGAAGGAGACGCTAAACACAGAGGATGCATTGTAGTTGAAAGTTCATCGGAATGGGCATTTTTGTCCAAATTCGAAACTTACTAAAAATAGTAATTGGTCTCACGAGAACCTGCCAAAAATAGAAAATTGGCCCAAAAATGGGAAGGTTGCACAAGGAAGGAGATTCTCGATAATCAAAACCGGTCAAGGATCAAAGGGGCGGTTTTTCACACTATTAAAAATAGTAAGTTACTTTTTTGGTGCTTACTAAAAAATAGCAAGTCATCCCAAAAGTGTGAATTTCGTAGAGGGATAATTATGGGAGTTGAACATTCATGTTTCCATCAACAGTTAGAGACCAGGGAGGGAAAATCTTGACACTTGCCAAAAATATTTTCCCTTTCCAAATACAGTAAGTGTCGAGAAACATTGAAGTTCAGCTTCACGAAGGGGGAACCAATTAAGTCTCTATCTTTATGGATCCCAATAGTTTCCTTCAACACACATTTCATGCTTCAATCAATATGTACAAGGTGGAATTCACAATCAAACGTCGTCAAACTGTTCATTAGGATCATGTCCAAATCAACTAAGAAATGTGGCAGTGTTGCAAGGGATCAAGATAGGAGGAATCTCCATGTTTGATGCTCTGACCATCAATCTAATCATTCAAAAACACTTAGCTTGTGGGGTTCATGCATCATCTAAAGGAAGCCTCTTGTGGTATAAGATGTTCGAGGATCTAGGTTTCACTACATTGGATAATTGCATGGTTCGGGTTACAGGTATATCACATGAAGGGTGGAATTTGTGGCCATCAGAGAAACAAGCCCATTCAACCTAACATGATCGGTTCTGAGCTCCTATCTCTTCAGAGTTGGTATTCATGGTCATCAGTGAAGTCATTTGACAAGTGTTTTTAAACACTCATTCCAAAGCTTCCGTAAGCTAATTTGAAGAATTTTATTCGAAGGGGATAAATTCAAAGATTGAGTCTCACTACACTTTATTTTTCAATCAATAAGGATCTGTAGACTTCATCAAGGGTGACATCCTTTCTTTTCCTCCTCCTTCTTCTTCCCCCAACATTCTCTCTCCTCTATGTTCTAATTTTGCGTTGGGGGTTTGCACTTTTTGATATGTCTTAAAGTGACTTTAGAGACATGATGTAAAATTTAAGTCACCTTATTTTTATAAAAGGGACTTAATATTCAAATAGGAATATGAATAGTCTAAATTCAAAATTAGGAATATGAAAGAGCATCAGGATGATGAGGAGTCGGGTCTAGCAATATAAATTATAATGAGCTCTTCATTCCAAAGGGTTCTAATTCTGAAATTCTTCTAGCTGGTTGTATTCTTGTAAGTTCATGAGAGATATTTTTCTCACTTGTGAGTGAAAAGAGTTAGCCACTTTTCCCTTATTCTCAATGTCTTCCATTCTCATACTATGTACAATTTTGTTTGAGCATCAATACAAGAAGAAGGAGTTTCAAGCCTTTTTTTACTAAGGGGTTTACTGATACTTTATGTTCATTAAATTCTAATTGGTCTTGTTGTTGTTTGTAGTATTGTTTCTTCTTAATTTTAGTGCATGTGATGAAGTTTCTAACTAGTGTGTGCAGGAATCTAATTTTCTACCTACAACATTAGTTCCCTACCTCATATTCTCACTCCTTTTCCCACTCTCCTAGAAAATTATTCCCTTACAGGATAGTTGTAAGATTTTGCCACGGGGTCGGTGTAGTGCCCCTGTTGGATCCCCAGATGAAAGGCTACCAGGATAAAACTCACTTTTTACTCACACATGCACATACGACACTGCACTTAGTTAAGTAGAGGGACTTGGACTCCTAGAGTGTTAGCAAGAAACCCACAAATTTGTCCCCAAAAAAATTCTTGCCAACATACCCCAAATTCCTTCAATGTTGATCTCTTATCCCCTTTTGTTTGTTGTGTTACAATTTCTGCAAAAATTAAAAGAATACCTTTTTGGCCTCGTGGCCATATTATCGACATCGAGATAATAAAACATACACATATACATATCAATTTACATCATCAAATATCATAACTAAACCATCGCTAAAATCAAGTAATTCACCAATTGTTCACAATTTCAAATATTTCGATTCTATCAATTCATCAAATAGCAATAAGATCACAAAACCAACTAAATTATCTAGAAAAATATATATATCAAATCCAATGTGTCAGTGCAATAGTAACTCTAGATCATCAAATACTTGGTATGTCAATCCATGCATATAATCCATCATATAAGTCACATCATGTCAAAATTCTAAAACATCCATATTGTCTATGAAATAGGTGAATCAAATACAATAATGTCCATCTATCGATGTCTAAAGATCAAATATGATAACAATGTCTATGGATCCAATCCAAAGTAAGCAAAATCATAGCAAGATTAATTTCGAATAGGAGTGGGCACTACACTTATATAGATTACATGACAAGGACTTATGGGGAAACTTTCTTATTATTTTAGACATCTTTGATTTTATTTTCTTATGTTACACATGATGCATGTAATATATTTCTTTTGAGATGTTTTTTTAGAAATTTCATCTAACATATGTAAAGTGGGTACATGGGAAAATATTCTACTTATTTTATCTCCAAACCCATGACACAACACTACTATTTCACTCTCATAGAGGGTGTTGACACCAAATTTGGGTCACACTCCCCTTTATTCCCTTTCGAGCGTTAACATAGCATGTTCATATAACCATGACCCCTTTACCCCACATTCATATTAATTTAATTACTTACAATTGAATTAATGCTCATCCTCACTTTATCTATTAATTTAATTACTTTAATTAAATTAATTTACACCTCACCTAGCCACATCACCTAGACACCTCATCATGGACCTATTCTTAGCATGTTTCTTTTAACTAAGACTCAATTTCTACTTACCTTAACCAACTGAGACTTAGTCTAACCCTAACATTAGATGCCTATTCTTTCTCCAACAACATGCCCGCTTATCTAAGCATTAAATACCATTTTAGATCTAGACCAATGGGCAAATGGCTAAAAGATAGCCAAGATCTACTATTTTGGAAAACCTAGGATTTCTCGCCTTAACCGATGTTAGTTAACCCGAAACCAACGCCGGTCACCCTAACCATCATCGGTTACCATATATTCATTTTGGAAACCTTGTTCCAAAGGTTGGCAATTTCAAGTTTTGGGAGAGAGAGAGATCTGCATGCAAGCACGAACCAAAGCCCTCTCACGCATCCAGACACCCCTAGCCAGCACTAAGACTAATCTGAAGGCATTGGCATTCGCTATAACATTCTAGGAAGTGCTACCGTGGAACTGACCACTAATTTCACAGATCAACCATTGTTATCTTCAACAAACCAGGCTTGTAAATACAAGTATGTTTTGATCTACATCATTATATGTTTACTTAGATTGTAGTTTCTTTACCTCTATTTATTAGATCATATTCTCCCTTGCATTCTACCATCCCCACCTTCCTGTTAATCCACCCATCCAACCACCCACAACCCTTTTAGCTCCCCATACCCGACTCTTAGACATTCTTGAGCCTTCCTAGCATTTTTATAAACCCAACCATCCTTCCCCCATTCTCTGTGAAATCACAGAGAAGCCCTCAAAACCAAGTTTATTTTATTTCCACCATTCCGCCCCTACCGACGCTGGTCACCCTAACCGTCGTTGGTTTCCCCTTCACCGGCATCGGTCACCAGACCAACGTCGGTTATTATATCTTCTAACATACTTTCACTAAGTTGACCTTATCACCTCAAAACCTCATAGAACCTTACCCAAGACTGGTACCCCACCTACAATCCCACCACTAGGCCTTCCCAACTCTCTATGTAGACACAAAGAGAGTCTAGACATCTATTTTGGCATTCTACCATTATCCATCTCAAACTATCTTCGGTCACATATAAATTGTTATCGCTCATACCAGATGGCATATGTCTCTATGTCTCGATAATCCAGCTCAGGAAAACAAGCTAATACCCACTCCCAAACTGCCCAAAATCATTTGTAAATTTTTTCCAGACCTCACCAAAAACTCCGTACTAGATCTTACGCCTAATACCAGTCCATTACGACCCATTTTGACGTCAACCACATTTACCCGACCTTTATTAATCATTTTGTATGAGGTACCTAAATCATTTCAATTCAAATAAGATTGGTATTTCATGTTTATTTCGAATAAAATTAATAAAGTTATATAAAAGTGGACTGATAGCATGTTCATGAAGCACCATGCTTCCCAGATCTAGCATCCATTGGGAGATCCACTCATTGTTGTGTTTAACTCTATCTGGTGGTATTGTTTTAAACTTTACAGGTAGTTACTCCTAGCCAAAAGGAAGTATTCGCAATCAGCATTGGATCAGGAAGTCAACACACGTGCACAACCTTCAACCAGCATCACAAAAAGGTATTCCTCCTTAGCCTATCACCTTTTACTTGTTTCATTAAATCTGTTAAGAATCCAGTCAAACATTTTGGCATGCCCAGTGGGACCCTCTCTTGGGTTCATTGCATTTTCTTCATATAGGGAAATCTTGTGTGTCTCTTTCTTTTTGAAAAATACACATTCAATATTCTCCCTAGTAACATTATTTTCTTCTAATTGTCTAAATGACATTTGTGATTTGATGTTTAAAACAAATCATTTCTTTCTTCCTACATTTACATAGTAGTGAAAGAGAGCGTTATTGACCTATTCATCATTTGCTACATCGAATTTAATTGTCGATTTGGGTTCTAAAATTTGTTGCATTTCATCCTTGTATGTTGCATTTTATCTCACATTAAAAACTAAGGGCAACCTATACGTTGGAAGTCATGCCCAGCTGATGGTTGACATAATTGAATCGTAGAAGCACTTTCTCTTCTCTCTCTTTTTCAAACTCCAAAAATATAAATTTACACATCTTCGTAAACAAAACCTTATCTGGAAGATATTGTCAACGATCACATGATTAGAGGATTGATAGTGGGCACCCAAAGCTGGTTTCTCTGACCAGTCATTATCAGAGAAAGGACCACCCCCACCAAAACATAACCTAAAACCACCCTTTAGAATTTTCCTCTTCATAGGACACCTTCCCAACCAAAAAAATATGTTATGAATTCACAATTTAGTCTTAAATAGCATAAGCTAAAAACATAAAATTCACTTATAGGATTGCGTGTTTTTCTTAGTTTTTTCTTGAGTTGTGTTTTGAGTTGTGAGGTTATGTTCTCCATTTTCCTCTTCCTTTCACACTCCACCATCATATTTGGAGTATTCTGACTATTTATGAGTGTGTCAGGGTCTAATACTATCATCCTTAAACTTCTAGGTTGATACTCCATCTGACTCAATTCACAAAAACTAATTTTTCTTCACTTCTTCAAATTTCACAAGAATCGATGTCATTCTAGTGACCATCACCGGTTTCCATCTGAGTGTCAAAGGTTTACCTAAATGATGTCATTTTCCATCTCTTTTGGTCATTTTACCCAAAAACTCATTCATCACCTCTTCTATTCTATTTGAAGTTCTTAGGACATCATCATATCCCAGAATTCTAATATCACAATCAAGTACAATTTCCTTATTTCATTTTCATCAGTTTTTGCCTCATTTGCTAAAACTGTTGATTTCCCCATAGTAGCGGTATCGATTTATTGTAACCATCATCATTCATCCTTTGACCATCATTGATTAGTCTAACCGGCATTAGTCACTCTGTTTTGATTTTTAATTAAAACACCGACCAAGTTCACCTCCCGGAATCTATCCTTCTCCATTTTGTTGTTTTTTGTGTTATTTACAGAGTATAGTCTACCAACTCATGGTGTTGACTACCAGCCCAAGCCAATGCCCTTGTGTTTCACGTCAACCTTCACCACTTCCACCTATCCCATCACCACCTTCTATCTTGTCACCTATGGATCCAACTCATCTCATCACCATTAGTATTGGAAACGAGGAGTTTGTAAGAATCCTTGACCAAAATCTCGTTGCCCTACAATATTATCTCACCCACTCATATACGAGACTCCTCAAGATAGTTGGTATATGGCATGCCCATGTCTATCCCTCCTTCCCACACTCCCACTTCGCATCGCCTACCACTAGCTTAACATTTCCTTCATCCACCTTACCACCTGTGGTGTCTCAACTGGACCCCACGTCCTCTATAACTACTACACCAATGGCATCTATCGCACCCGTGGTGTCAACCATTCCTTCACCAACCACCTTAAGCATGCATGCCTCCATCGCACCCTTTACCTTGTATGTACCATTTGGATCACAACCACCCATGGTGTCGCAACCCACACCCCATTCCAAAACCTTGTTCTTTCCATCCCACAGTCTCTACCCCTATTACCACAAGAGTCATTATGACTACCCCACCCATTTACACGCATCACCAACAACCCCCAATCTCATCTATCATGTATTCATGATATCTTTCGCCTACATCTATTCTCCCTTCACAATTCTCATACTTGGCACCCCCATATATCTTTGGGATGTTATCCACGTCATACATCCATCATCAACCACCCTTTACTACAGCGGTGCCCATTCCTCACAACTCACCAATGACCTCATTAGGATGATGATGGAAAAGATGCAAACCTTAGAATCATCAATTTCGACTCTCGTAACTCCTTAACTTATGACAAAATCTGTAATGAGCCTATTCATCTATCTATCCCCATTTTCTCATACCCTATACATTGGTAAATGCTTAAGTTCAACCATTTCAATAGTAAAGAAGACCCGCAACAACACTTGCAATCGTTCAAACATGGGTGCTTTGTCTAATTTTCCACTACGATGGTTTACTCCTACGGACATTCCCCATGTCCTTGACAGGGACCCGTCTTAGATTATTATAGTGGTTTTTCTAGACATTCCATTTACTCCTTAACCAAGTGGCTCAAGAATTCTTAGACCACTTCTTGATCAATGTCATCAAAAATGTCACCATGACTAACCTATACTCGACATGACAATATGACAATGAATCTATCACAGATATCATTGCTCGCTGACAAAGCCTTATCAACCAATTGACATTCTAGTTACCTCAATTTGAGCTTATAGATTTGTTCACTAGAGCTTGCGCTAGACACATCTCACCAACTCTGCATGTAAAAACCTTTTGCACCTTTGACGAAGCATTTACCATCGTGCAAAAATTGGAAATTTGTTCCATTTAAGAGAAGAAAATTCAGCTGCGTAACAAAAATTTCGCATTCAAATCTAATGACACCTCTTCATCTTTGAAGCCCCAAAGCAATTATTCAAAATCCAAGGGATCTGCCAACGCGGTAGTTCTCAAAGCTGGCCCATCTAATCAAGCCAAACCTTCCTCCAATCTTTCTCTTGTTCAGAATTTTCAATTCTAGTGGGAACAACGAAAGTACACTCCAATTAGAGATCCATATTCTTTAGTCTTGGAAAAGCTTCTTAAGGCTAGAGCCATTGCACTTCCCCCATAAAACCTCATATTGGTTTTGATCCCGCTTGTCCTATGCCTACATGGTATAAGGAACATGACTATTGTAATTATCATCACGTCAAAGGCCATAGTGATGGTAATTACATAAATTTTAAGAACATTGTCCAGGAAATGTTAGATAATGGAGATCTCATCTTAGACAACCCAAACGCACCGGAAAATCAAAACTTGCATATCTTTAAGAATTCATTTCCTAATCATACACCATCATCTAATCAGTAGGGAGAATCTTAAACCAATGATAGCAATGTCCATAAACTCCATGTTTTTTTCTATATTATACCAACCATTCCCAATTTCCTCTTGTCCCCTCCATCGAGGAAATTCTAGCACGAGATCCTCTACCTACAGAGGAGCCTACCTCATCTACTTCCTCACCCATAGAGGATTCCTCTTCATCTCCTCCCTCACCTATGGAGGAGTCCACCATTTATGCCAATTCCATTTCACCACTCACCTCTAAACCCAACGAACAATCAACAAGTATTAACTCTCCTACCCATGGGAGAGTCATGCTCGCCTTCCCCTCCACCGAAAGAGGATCCTACCTCATCTCACCCATCATCTCCCTTACCCATGGGGGATCCTTTAGAAGCACCACTTCTGTTGGTGACCATTCCCCATCAGCCTTTTAGGATCATGTTGATCTTCTCTCGCTCTCTTACCCATAGAGTCAAGCCAAAAATTCCCTATCTCATAGACATACTTTATAGGGATTGCTACTAAATCAACATTGGCTCCTCTTACAAGTGAGTGTCATTTTCACGCTTGGCTGACCACTTGGATTACATTGATAATTCCATGTTTTAGGGATTCCTTCATCTCCCCTTTTAAACCTAAATGCAAATGTCCCTTACTGATACCTCCACGATTTATCCAAAAGTGTTTCAAGCAACCAAATCAACCATGACTATGCCTATTGAAATGGCTTCTTCTTTGCCACCCTTTCCTACATCCGAACCTTTACCCATGACTAAAACCATTCCTATGCCTAAGAAATTACCCACACCTACATCTTCACCCATATCTAGAGACCCATCTTTGCCTTGGGTGTCATGCCAATGTCAAGCCTTTCCCATCCACCCATCAAATTGGATTTATCCAAGTCTTCCCAAGCCCGCACCAAAATTATTCCTCCACCTAAAAGGAAGACCCAACCTTCTAGGCCACATACACTTGTCTCACCCACCATGCCTTTGTCACCTTCGCCCCTTCCATCCACCCTAGGACCTCACCCATCAACCTTTGCCAAAAGAAACCCTACCCAAGGAAAATCAAAAGTGAATAATCTTGCTTCGTCATCACAATATTTTGTTATACCCAAGTTACCTACACAAAAACACCCCCATCACCCGTATCTTTCTTACCACATTTACCCTCACTGAGATACCATAACTTCATAACTACCTATGAAAATTTCTCTTCAGCCCATACCTTCTACCCAACCTCTACCAACCACTTTCACCGCACCTCCATTATCTCCATGCATAACTCGTCCCCTTCCACCCTTCTTTCCTATCTACATCATGTACTCCCACCTCACCTTAACCCAAGAAGGTGCAATCCAAGGACAAGAACCCACTACCCTCTCTAGCGGGGTATTTAAACCAACAACACTTTCCGTTGTTATTTCATCTACCACATCCTTTCCCAAACAAGTACCACCAAAACCTAAGACAATACCACCTAAAAACTAGTGGTCAAACCTATTCCACATCCTATAACACCTATTCCACCACAATCATCCACACCTTTATCCAAACCCACACTCGGTTCCCACTTTGTGATCCATTGGTAGGATCCTATGCCAACATTATAGCCAACCTCTTAGAGACCTCAGTCATCACATTACAGCCACTTAGACCTTACGACCTGTCATCACCAATCCAGAACTATGATAATTCTCCACCGGGAACTCCTTGTGCTATGATTATTTACTAATGCACAACTTTTAGTTTAGTGGATGTAATCTGGAAACACAACAACAAACATAACATAAGAATACCATAGACTATGATACGAAGGAATGATGAAAAATCTGAAATATAAGTGTAAATTATAATATCAACATGAAATTGTTACAATCTCACCCATGAGGTACTTCAAGTGTTACTAACTTCACTTGACTTCCAACAATAACTATGGGATAACTTCACAATTACACCTTTTTATGGCTTCTTTAACACACCTTCTAAATGATGGTTGTCTTTACGTACTTACTGATACAATATTTCTCACTACTTCCTTTTATGCTAAATGAGGGGGGTGGCCTCTCTATTTATAGAACTTTCAGGCTTATCCACCTTATCTCTAAGATAGGATAAGAAATCTACTCTAACGAATCATATTCCATACCTTAACTCTTATCTTTACATGTAAGCTTATCTTTTAAGATAAGATAAACTTTATCATTTCACATGGGTTCCACCTTTTTAGACTTTTTACAAATAAAATACATAAAATATTTATGACATCACTCCTTGTCCTTATTACTAATATAATATTTCTAATTCCTAATCATGTAGACCCTACTTCTCTACTTACCCTAACTTTGACATTTTAACATTACCGAACCACTTACGACAAATATTTACTTTTTACCACAACATTCCTATTGTACTTTGACTGTTACTGTACTATACATTATTGGTGGCATCGTACCGGTAGTGTCGTTATCTTCTATCGGACGCTACTACTAATTATACTTAACAACATCATATTCCTAATACATACATTAATGAAATAGAAATTACAGAGGAAAATTTTAGTGTCGACATCTTCCCCTTTCTAGCTTCTACTCCGTCTCTGAGTAGACTATTCAGTGATTAGAAAATATTTAACTTGTTGTGGTTGACCCATTTCATAATGGGAGTGCCATCCAATTCCTCCAGTTGATATGTACCATTTTCATGCACAACTACTATTTTGTAGGGCCCCATCCATTTGGGAAGAAATTTTCTCTGCCTTCTTTTTTATATCTGGAATCATATACTAGAACCAAGTCATTCACATGAAATGGAGACCAACGGATATTTTGATCAAAGTATTCCTTCTACTTCATTTTCTTCTTATAGCTTGTATCCTTCGCTATTTCTCTCATTTCCTCTAGCAAATGAAGATGTACCATCCTTTCTTTTACTGAATCACTTTCATCCATCCTTTCATTTTTCATAACTCTCACAATGGGAATATCAAATTCAATAGGAAGAACTGGATCAATGCCATAAGCCAACTGAAATGGGGAGTATCCTGTTGTTGACTTTGATGTTTCCCTATATGCCCACAATGTTGCATGAATCCTTTTATCCCACTTATGTACTTGCAAGGTTACATCTTTTGCTAGAATTTGACACAACACAAAATTTGTTTGTTCCACCTGTCCATTTGTGCTTGGCTTGTATGTTGTTGCCTTCATGTGCTTAATAGAAAACTTGTTGACTAGGGCTTCTACCACCTCATTAATGAAGTGGCTTCCTTGATCTGTTACAATTTCTAATGGACAACCAAATCTGGTGACAATGCGTTCATATATGAACCTTATCACTTCATCCATGGAATTTTTTTCAATGGTCTAGCTTTAACCCACTTGGTTAAATAATTTGTGGAAACTACAATATACTTATTTTGGCATGGGGTAGTTAGAAGTGGACCTACAATATCTATTCCCCACTTTTCAAAGGGACCAAGTGGAAGAATAGGGCATAATGGAGCTGATGAAGTCTTACGGTTACCATGTGTTTGAAAAATATCACATGTCTTACAATAATTATAACAATCTCTAAAAAGAGTGGGCCAGTGATAACCTGCATCCAAGATCCTTCTTGTTATAAGTTGTCTAGAAAAATGGCATCCACATGTACCATTGTGGAATTCTTCTATTAGCTCCTTCCCTTGATCACGTCCAACTACCCTCTTGTACTGTCCATCAGGTCCTATTTGAAATAATACTCCATGTAGAATAGAATATGAATGACTAGCTTGAGTAATTTTCCTCTTAGTATTTACATTGGCACCATTAGGAAACTTGAATTCATTCAGATAATTCCAAATATCTATGTATTCATTAGGGATTGTGTCAAGGGATAACAATGTTGCATCCGGGAAATCATCATCATCACAAGATGAACCTAAACCATCATAGGCTCGAGAGAGTGCATCTACATTAACATGCTTCTTTCTTGGCCTATCTATAATATCAAATTTAAATTCTTGTAGCAAAATTATCTATCTTGCTATCCTTCCTGATGGGTTAGGCTTATTTACAATATATTTTAGAGCCTGATGATCTATTACAACTATAAATTTCTACCCTAGCAAGTAATTTCTAAACTTCTTTACAACAAAAATGATAGCTAGAGCCTCTTTTTTTCGATTCTGATATAATTGACCTCAAGACTCGCTCATTTTTCTCGCTCCCAAAGTAAACTAGATGATCATTCCCATTTTCATCCTTTTGGCTCAGAGTACTTCCTAGTGTTGCATCTGAGGCATCAATATACACAATGAATGGCTTGCTCCAATCTGGATTCTTTAAAATAGGTGAAGACACCAAAGCTTCCTTTAGTTGTTCAAAATCTTCATGCGCCTTATTTCCTAGTTCATAAGTAACATCCTTCTTCAAGAACTGGGTTAGTGGCTATGTAATCTTTGAGAAATTATTGATGAACCTTTATAGTAACCCACATGGCCTAAAAATGATCTCAACTTACTTCTATTCATAAGAAATGGTAACTCTTTGATTTTTTAAACTTTATCAGGATCGTACCAATACCATCTCTAGAATACAACATGCCCTAACAAAACACCTTTAGAACATCCAAAGACACACTTTGTAGGGTTTAGTGAGGCTTGTGCTTCATCTAACCTTTAAAATGTTGTCTCCATTTGGTGCAGGTGGTCCATCTTGCTCCCATAGATGCAAAAATCATCCAGAAATACTTTGATGAAGTTTCCAATGTAGGGTTCAAACACCCTATTCATCAAACATTGGAACATTGTCGAGCATTACACAACCCAAAAGGCATAACTCTATAAGCAAACATTCCCAAGGAGTGGTGAACATGGTCTTCATCTGATCTTTCTCTGCTATACGAACTTGGTTGTATCTATTATATCCATCAACAAAACTATAGCACTCCTGGCCAGCTACTTCATCTAAGATCTGATCTGAGAATGGAAGAGGGTAATGATCCTTCTTTGTTTCCTTGTTGAGCTTCCTATAATCAACACAAATGCATAGCTTCTCATTACTTTTTATTGAGATCACAATGGGAGAAACCCATTCTGAATTCTCCATAGCAAATATGAATCCTGCATCAAGCAACTTATCTATTTCTTCTTTTACGGTCTTGGAAAAATTAGGATTCATTCTATATGACATTTGCTTTATGGGCTTAGCACCATTTACCAGCTCAATAGAATGTTCTACCCAACTTAATTGATGGAGTTCCTTGTAATCAAAAGTGAATAAGTGTATGTACCTTTAAAAGAGCTGGAGGTAGGATTCCTTCTCACTCTCCATCACAACATCACCAATCTTTATTTGTTGGAGATGATCAACAATTTCTTCTTCAGATAATCTTATGGGTTCATGAGTCGGTGTGACTGGAAGGATATCCATGACCGAAACATCAACCTCACTTTCTTCATCTTTTGTGTCCACTTCATTGGTACTAGAGTAATCAGAGGATGTAAAATCATTAGTTTCATCACTTGAATCCATAGGTTCTGCCTTATGATGCCGAGGGATCATGTTTATCTTCACCCTCTCTCTACCACATCCAAGTGTCATGAAGCCTTCATTCCAGTAGTTTCTTGCATGAACTCTCCTTAGCCATGGCCTTCCCAACAACATTGGGTGCAATGCATACCATTTTTCATACCTAAAATTCTACCACACATACAACACCCATATGAGATATTGTCACATTTGAATAACACCTTCTGGTTTAGTTTTTCCCTTATTTAATGACCTTAACATAAGTGTTGAGGGGCGATCAATTTTTAAACCCAACATATTCATTACACACTCGGTCATTACATTAACTGCAACACCTCCATCAATTAAGACATCATGAATTAAAATACCATTACATAATACCTCAGCTTGTGGAGCATAGGGATCCACCTCTGCCTCCAAAACAGGGACCTAAACCTCCTTCCTTCATCAAGAATTTAGTCCACTTTACATCTCCCACCTCTTCTCAGAAGACATAGCCAGAAGTTGACCATATGTAATATTTGCAGGCCTTTTGGATAGATCTTCTAAGATGGAGTATGGTCCTTGCCCCTGTGAAATTAGAAAATCTTGCACACCCAACTTTCTTCTCCTATGTTTCTTACTAGTTTCTCCTTTCATCTTCTTAGGATCATTTCCATCTTGGTTATCTTTTTCTCTTTTTTCTTTTTGTTATAAACACATTTACTTCATTATTTATGCTCCTATCTACTACATCAAAAGAATTCACAGGTTTTTTTCTTTATCATTATCTCTTGTGTCAGATGTAGAATCTCTATCTGGATAATTATACTTATAATGACCCTTTTTATGACAACCATAACATACAACTTCAGAAATATTTCTTTTTGGACCTCTATCTCCTCCCTGAGAACTAAATTATTTTCCTTGAAGAAGATTAATAGTTAACTGGCCCATCTTCCTGAGCAGATCTTCATACTCAGTAGATGTACTAGGAGAAAGATTTGTGCTCACCGAGAGTGGTTGTGGATTCTGGACCAAAGGTGTTGGTGTAGGCTCTACCTTAGCAACAATTTCTTTGGGCTCTTCTTCCATGCTTTCTTCTTGCCTTCTTGCAATCTCCTTTGCTTATTCGAGGGTCGTTGGGTGGTCATACTTCACTCGTTATTTGGATCTCGGCTTCATCCCAAGAATGAAGTGCTTACAGAGGAGATTATCCACGCCATTCATTAACCCATCTGCTAATCCTTCCTTCCGGATCTGGGCATCGAGCTTCCTCCTTAGCTCTAGAACACAAGCATGATAATCTCTTATCTTCTCCTTCTCTCCTTGGGATAGCTTTGTGATATCGATCATGAGATCTGCATATTTATGTTGTTCACCAAATTCTTCAAGAAAACTTTCAATTAATAAATCCCATGAGTTTTTCACATTATCACCTAGTGTTTCAAACCACCTAAGTGTTGAACCATCCAAAAAGGTAGGAAAAAATTCAGTCCATTATTCCCTTCTTATGAGGCCATTACAAATGCAAGATCATTTAAATTCTTGAATGAAAGAGAAAGCATCTTCATTAGATTGGGCTGAAAAAATAGGAATCTTCCCCATTTTCAAAAGTAACCACAGTGAAATACCAACCCACAAGTACAATCAACAAGACTTATGTGCACAAATAATTGGAATCACTATAATAAAAAGTGACTTTACACCTTTCTACAATAAAATAGGAATGACCATGGTAAACTATGGTAAAACTTGACTTCCTATGCGGTAAAAACTAACTTTATTGTGGTAAACACTATTCACGTAAAAAGTGAAGTTATTGTGGTAAATACTATTCATGGTAAAAAGTAAAGTTACTATGGTAAATACTATTCACAGTAAAAAGTGACTTTACCATGGTAACTACTATGCACAATAAAAACAAGGTTACTCTCCAAATGATTTCTGACTAAGTGGGAATATCTCTCCAGAAAATCCACCAACGAGGAATGGTCCTGGCAATGGAACCAAAATGTCATCACCAATCCGGCACTATGATAATTCTCCACTGGGAACTCCTCGTGCTATGATTATTTACTAATGCACAAATTTTAGTTTGGTGGATGTAATCTAGAAACACAACAACAAACATAACACAAGAATACCATAGACTATGATACGAAGGAATGATGAAAATATGAAATATAAGTGTAAATTATAATATCAACATGAAATTGTTACAATCTCACCCATGAGGTACTTCAAGTGTTACTAACTTCACTTGCCTTCCAACAATAACTATGGGAGAACTTCACAATTACACCTCTTAATGGCTTCTTTAACACACCTTCTAAATGATGGCTTCCTTTACACACTTACTCATACAATATTTCTCACTACTTCCTTCTATGCTAAATGAGGGGGGTGGCCTCTCTATTTATAGAACTTTCAGGCTTATCCACCTTATCTCTAAGATAGGATAAGAAATCTACTCTGATGAATCATATTCCATACCTTAACTCTTATCTTTACATGTAAGCTTATCTTTTAAGATAAGATAAACCTTATCATTTCACATGGGTTCCACCTTTTTAGAATTTTTACAAATAAAATACATAAAATATTTATGACATCACTCCTTGTCCTTATTACTAATATAATATTTCTAATTCCTAATCATGTAGACCCTACTTCTCTACTTACCCTAACTTTGACATTTTAACATTACCGAACCACTTACGAAAAATATTTACTTTTTACCACAACATTCCTATTGTACTTTGACATTGTTACCGTACTATACATTATTGGCGATGTCGTACCGCAATGTCGTTATCTTCTATCAGACGCTACTACTAATTATACTTAACAACATCCTATTCCTAATACATACATTAATGAAATAGAAATTACGGAGGAAAATTTTAGTGTCGATAGACCCCCTCAAATCCAAACCAAGGGTTTAATAAAACTAAAATTTGTGCCTACCTTTGTGTGCTAGGACATGATGTAGAGGGTTGTAAGGCTCTCAAAATTGCTCTCCTCCAATTATGCCCCTGAATAAAATTTTGACGATGATGATCTTCTAGATGAGGACTCTATTCCACCTTCACCAATCACCATGCATCTTCATCCACTACCTATTCAGCCACCCGCATCTCCACCTCCACAACCTTTTTATCCACCTCTAACATGGTCCATATTCAAGAGTTGGCCAAACCACCACCTAAATGCCAGTGTGCCTACTTATTTCACAAGGTTATTACCCTGTATTAGGATTTTGTCCATTATGTCGTTATACTACTCATGACATACCTTCTCGATCCACCTCTTTCCCTCAAATTAACATGATCTAAGTTTCCACTCGTGCCCAAAAAGAAAAATGGAAAGCAAAAGAAACCATCCCATCCGTTAATCTTGTGCCTAACATACCGACTACACCCGTACCCAAAATCACCATTCGAGGTCCCACATACCCTATTTCTGACTGGGTCACCCATCGTACAATGATGAAATAATTACACCAATCCCTTTTTAAAATGTCTTTGTATGACCTTGTCCAAACCTCTGAATCTCACCGAGAGGCCCTCCTAGAGGTCCTCCAATCCATTGAGGTTTTACCTAATGACCCTACACCCATGGCCTCCATTATTATCCCTCATCATATGGCCTCTCTCACCAAGCGTTGCTTCACCCGTACCTTCCTCCACCATTGTTCTTGGAATTTCTTTGGCTTTGGTTTTTATGAAAAATGCCATCATACCATCATCATGTGTACCACCCGTAAACACAAAGACCGCAGCGGTATCGGCTACACCAAAATACCCTCCAAGAAGACCTACATTGACCTCATCGAGGATGTGAAACCTTCTCCACCTCATTCACCCACATCACCACCTTAACCCACGAAGTTTGTGGATCCAAAATCCATTCCTCCTAAAAAAATTTGTAAACACCATTTCCCTGGGATCTTTTACTTATCAACGTAGTGGTGAGGCTCCCTCTTCTCTTCCCTTCCTATATCCTGACATGATTAATGATGATACGTCATACATTAATGACATTCAATGTCAAGATGATGAGTCTATCCTCACCTACCTTGGTGCGGAAGATTCTTATATTCACCGATTAGTTCCTTTTGAGATGCAAACCATGTTAAATGAATCAACCATCGAAGTGAATATTAACACTCAAGACAACCCGCACATTCTAAAGATAGGCCAATCTTTAGATTTTGTTAAATAGAAAGCTTTTACTTCTTTCCTCTGGAATTATAGTAATGCTTTTGCTTGGTCCTATGCTGATATGCTCGGTATTGATCCAAACATTGTGGTCCACAATATCGTCACCATCCCTGAAGCCAAACCCATGAAACAAAAGATGCGAAAAATGCATCCTCACATTTCCCTTCTTGTCAAAGAAGAACTCTAGCGCCTTCTCTTTGTTTCCTTCATCCTACCCATTGACTATCCCCAATGGATTTATAACATCGTTCCTATCACAAAATCAATAGGAGGACTCTGCATTTGCATGGATTTCCACGACCTCAACTTAGCTTGCCCCAAAGATGACTTTCCTCTACCTAGTATTGACCAACTAGTTGATCTTACCGCTGGTCATGAGATGTTATCACTCATGGATGGTTTCTTGGGTTATAACCAAATATTACTCACCCCAGAAGATCAACACAAAACTACCTTCATCACTCCTTGGGGACCTTCTACTATCGTGTTATGCCCTTTGGCCTTAAAAATGTTGGTGCTACATATCAGCGGGATATGACCTATATCTTTCATGACATCATACATCGTATATTGGAATATTACGTAGATGACCTTCTTGCCAAATCAAAACATCGGGTTGAACACCTTATAGTCCTAAAGGTCATTTTTACTATCTCATCAAATATTGTGTTCGCCTTCAACCAAAGAAGTGTGTCTTCATTGTTCTCTTAGGAAAGCTCCTTGGTTTTATTGTTTCTTTGCATGGCATAGAAGTTGGCCTGCTAAAATAAAGGCTATTCTCAAAATGTCTCCACCTACTAATCTTCGCCAACTATGAAATTTGCAAAGTAAGTTGCAATCTATTCGTCATTTTATTTTGAAACTTTCCGACTGCTGCCAACCATTTTACCATCTCCTCAAAAAGGACATCTCCTTCAAATGGGATGATGAATGCCACAAAGCCTTTGATGCCTTAAAACAGTACCTTCTCCAACCACCGATGCTCATTCCTCCTAAGGAGGACCAACCATTTTACTTGTACATTTCTGCTATTGATCATTCATTAGGTTCCATGCTCGCTCATCGTGATGAACAAAACACAGGGAACATGTGGTCTATTATATAATTCATACACTTTTGGACTATGAAACCAGGTACACCCATGCCGAAAAACACTTCTTAGCCTTAGTTTTTGTTGCCACTAAACTTCATCATTACCTACTCAATCAAAAACCTTTTTCATCACCAATACTGACCCCTTAAATTACATGTATACCAAACCCTACCAACATCAGCATGTTGCATGTTACTTCATGCTTCTCACAGACCTTGACCTCGAATTCATCCATCAAAAATCTATCAAAGTCCAAACCATCATTGACCAACTTGCAGACACACCCCTCTCCAAAAATCAATCCTCTAATTTCAATTTCTCGGATGAATCCATTGCTACCCTCTCTTTGGAAGATAGCGTTTACCAAATGACCTTATTCTTTAATGGTTCCAAATGTCAATGTGGGGATGGTGTCGGAGTTATCCTCATTCCTCTTGATGGTGAGCCTATGCCACTATCTTTCAAACTAGACTTTGATTATACTAACAATATCATTGAATATGAAGCACTCGTATTAGGTCTCCAAACTGCCATCACCTTAGACGTTAAATCAATTAATATCTTTAGCGATTCCCAACTGGTTATAAACCAATTCAATGGTATATACTAGTGTCATAATGAAATACTTCAAAAGTATAAACACCATGTCGACATACTTTTTACTACCTTTTACCATTACGAACTTCACACCACTCCACGTTCCACTAAAAATTTGCAAATACCATGGCCTTCCTAGCTTCTCGGATACATGCTTCGCCGCCGACTCCAAAATCTTTGTCACAGTACAAATTTTTCAATCACCTTCTTATTTATAACAAGATGTCAACTTTTTTGGAACCATTGCACCTAACGCACGTGACCTTTGGTATAATCAGTTTGCAAACTACCTTTCCCTTTCCATTCTACCTCCAGATCTTACTTGTAATAGACAACGCGCATTTCTCAAAAGTGTCTCTCACTATGTCATCATGGGTGGTCTTCTTTATAAACATGGCTTTGACGGTATTCTCTTACAATGCCTTACAAGTTATGAAATTCCTTATACCATCAAAGAAGTTCATGACGGAATTTATGGAACTCACTTGGTGGTCTAGCTATCACTAAACGTATCCTTCACTGGCATATCATTGGCCCACCATCAACCATGACTGTTGTGACTATGTCAAATGTTGTGTGAAATGTCGATAACATGCTAATCTTCATCACACACCTATTCATGCCTTATAGGTCACACGATACCTTTTGCCTTTCTCTCATTGGGGTTTGGATCTTTTGAAGAGATCAATCCTCATTCTTCACAACGTCATCAATGGATTATAATTACTACTAAATATTATAATAAATGGGTTTAAACCGTACATCTTATTTATACAAAATATGATAAAATATGTGAATTCATCAATCATCACATCATTTGTTGCTTTGGTATTCCTCGCCATCTCATCACAGATAATGAAAAATAGTTCAAAAACAAAACCTTACAAAAACGTTGTGATGCATTTGGCATTCAAGTCATTTTCTCTTCACCTTACTACCCAAAAACAAATGGCCAAGTAGAATCAACCAATAAAACCTTGAACAAAATTCTTATGAAAGTAGTTGACAATATTGGAAAGGATTAGCATATGCACATTCCTTTTGCCTTATGGGCTTACCGTACTAGTATTTGTACCTCAACTGTTGCCACACATATCTCTCTAGTCTATGGTACCGAGGTTTTCTTACCTCTCAAAGTCCAGATTCCATCTCTTTGTATCTCACTCTAAGACATGCTCAACAATGATGACTTTCACCAAGACCATTTGGCACAACTTGATTTATTAGATGAACATCATCTTAATGCTCTTGATCATCTCCAAATCTACTAAAAACGTATCAAACGTGCCTATGACAAACGTGTCCATGAGCGAACCTTCCAGGTCGGCAACCTCATCCTGAAGGAAAATCAACATGTAACCAAAGAAGAGAAAAGTAAATGGGGAAAATTTGCTCCTAATTGGCTTGGACCCTATATCGTTACTCATACCTATGGATCAGGTGTTTATCATTTATTTTCACTCGAAGGTAAACCCGAACTGAACCCCTCAATTCCTTTCATCTTCGACCATTCTATTGTTAAAACAAGTCTTATATCACATTTTTTCTATTTCAAGCTCGTCCTTTGAGCACCCTTCACCTTTCATATTACCTATTCTTGGGGTCAATGACTAAACAAGAATCATGTGATTACCCATCACCTTTCAGCCTTATCTTCAATATGAGTACCACGAATCTACTCATGGCATGATTTTCATGGATACTTTTCATCTTTTTTAAGATGGAATCCCATGGTCATTCATCACTTAAAACCATCTCTTTCATAGTTAACCTCTATGTGTTATGGTTTTGTCTTCTAAACAAGAGCCTAATCTTCCTCTATAGTCTTGTCCATGACTTAAATGTCCAAAAGAAAATAATTTCAAAAGTAAAATGGGATTCAACTCCTTGAGTCAAAATTCTAGCAAAGAGATGACTCCCTCAAAAGGGACATCTCTTCTCTCTATCTCACCATTATAAATAGACTTCTCCCTTGAAGGACAAAGCTATACAAAGCTAGCCATATTGCACATAGTCTATCATAAAAAGGACTATCCTTGCAAAAACAAAATAAAATATTCAGAAGCTTCTGAATCAATCAACTTCATGAAGACCTCAAGGAGATAATATACTCATCCCACATAGACTTCCCACATTGATCAATCTATCAAAAACAAGAGCAAAAAGAGAAAAAGATAACCTTTTTGTCATGGACTTTCCTATTTTGATCTTGGGTCTCTTGCCAAGTAGGCTTGTTGTCTCACACCAGCTTACACTAAAACCAACCATTTTCACCTCATTGCCTTTTCACCCTAATTTCCTACCTTCTCAAGGGATGTTTCGTGATCATGTGACTTTCTTCCCCCTTAGAATAGTCAATCACACAACACCTTTGCGTTCTTACGTTCATAAGCCCATCTTTGGTATGGTACACTTGTGTTTCTTATCAATTAGAAGATAGCATACAAAATACACCTCTTACCATTCGCCTTCTTTATCGCTTATTGATTTTCCTATGCAAGACTAAACCATCGAAACCTACATTTTGGGGATTCCTCTTTCACCAAAATCAACCTAAAATCACCCATGCCTAAATGACCTAACCTCAACCATACCTACATGACCCCAACCTAACCATGCCTAAATGACCTAGACTCAATCATGCTTAAAACCTACTAACCCATTCCTCTGCTTCACCATATTCTTTACCTCTTTACCCTAAGGTTAGCTCGGCCACTCTTTACCCTAACAAATTTTCCCCATTTTTCTATTCACATTCTACCTTAGTGAGTTTTCCATTTTACACAACAATTGGAAAATTAAAACATACAAACATACATACCTACCATTTTTAACACACCATCATATCATCCATTTATCATTTTACATTCCCATGATATCAAATATTTGGAAATTTAAACCACATACATACATATAAATCATCATTTATTTCTCATGATTACCAATAACTTGGAAATTAAATCAAAACCATAAACCACAACTTAACCATGCCTAAATTACCTAGACTCAACCATGCCTAAATGACCTAAACTCAACCATGCCTACAATCACCTAAACGTAACCATGCCTAAATGACCTAGACTCAAAACATGCCTAAAACCTACCAACCCATTCATCTATCCTCATCATATTCTTCCCTAGCTTACGGAGAACTACATCGGTCTGAGGCCCCTTTTCATCAGGGATATGTAGGCAGCAAAGACTACGAGGGCATGGGGCCCTTGGAGGTTAGCTCGGCCACTCTCTACCCTAACCAATTTCCACCCCCAATTTTTCTATTCATAGTCTACCTTAGTTAGTTTCCATCTTATACATTACTTGGAAATTAAATGAAAATACAAATATACAAACATGTATATCTACCTATTTCTTACATCATCATATCATACATCCATTATTTCACCTTTCCATGATATCAAATATTTTGGAAATCTACACCATCACATACATATACATCATCATTTATTTCCCATGTTACCAATAACTTGGAAATTAAATCAAAACCAACAAACATTAACTCAACCATGTCTAACTCACCTAGACTCAACCATGCCTACATGACCTAGACTCAACCATGCCTACATGACCTAGACTCCACCATGCCTAATTGACCTAGACTCCACCATGCCTAACTAACCTAGACTCCATCATGCCTACACGACCTCGACTCCACCATGCCTAATTCACCTAGTTTCCATCCATACACAAATAACAATGGAAATTAAAACACAAGTACATCATCCATACCATAAATATCATCATCTATAACAATGAAATTTTGTATATCAATATAAATATACACCAATACAAATACATACAAGTATCTCCAAATGCTCAGATACATCCTCACCATCTTTGGCATGTAGGCCGATATAGGATCAAAATCTCAATTGCGCTAGTGGTCCCATCTACTTGGCTCCTATCAACACTTAGTTACCTCCACCTCAGCTCGGTACAATAGCTTGTCTTTTTCCTCCCCAAAAATGCACAAATCACTCCACTCTGCCATTTTCTCAAATTTAACAACAACAATGATTCTATAAAATACACTTTATAACCCTAACTGTCATGGTGATGTTGGTCATAAACAACCGATATCGGTTACTTTATAACCGACATTGGTCATTTTCCAATACCATTTCCTCCACATTTTCTCTATTTTGACCTAACCTCATTACTACCACATACCTTTTTCCAGTACCAACACCCATTGTACCCTACCCACAAGCCTAAACTACCCCTACATTTCCTTAATTGCGTTTAGGGATTTGTTATTTTACCTATACCTTGGCCTTACCTGTGCCATGACCTATTTACCTAGACCTAGCCTACTTTGTGTGACCATTGAACTTGTGTACTCGTTATACCTTGCGATGTCATTACCTATGTTGTTTTATCCTAACAACCATACCTTTCCTATTGTTGTGTCATTTATCTTGACCAACTCTATGGTGTATCGATCATACCTAAACAATCTTGCACCTAGCCTATGTTGTGTTTCGAACCATATCGTATACCTTGGATACCTGAATCACTTAACCCTTGTTTGGATAAACCCATCAACCTTGGACGATGTAGATTTTGTAATCTCTTCAACCTGGTACTATGTTCGTAGTCTATACATGTGTGTGCATTTGATTTCCATTACCCATTACCCAATTTGACCCTATCATATTACCTATTACCCAATTTGACCATTACCCTTTCCATAAAATACCCATACCCTTCCCCACCTGCCTTCTTTTTCATCACTTCCACATTTATCAAACCACTCACCAATTCCATCTTATACCTCATCAGTTCTGGTTTGAGGGGGATCACCTTCACCCACACTTGGGGCAACCCCACTCTCACCCATACATGGGGCAATCACTTCCTATTTTTTCCACATCACTTATCAATACAAGCTATGTGACAAAAAGGGGCAAATGTTGACACCAAATTTGGGTCACACTCCCCTTTGTTCCCCTTTCAAGTAGTTAACATAGCATGTTCATATAACCATGACCCCTTTACCCCACATTCATATTAATTTAATTACTTACAATTGAATTAATTTTCATCCTCACTTTATCTATTAATTTAATTACTTTAATTAAATTAATTTACACCTCACCTAGCCACATCACCTAGACACCTCATCTCGAACCTATCCTTAGCTTGTTTCTTTTAACTAAGACTCAAGTTCTACTTACCTTAACCAACCGAGACTTATTCTTACCCTAACATTAGATGCATATTATTTCTTCAACAACATGTCTTCTTATCTAAGCGTTAAATACCATTTTAGATCTGAACCAATGGGCGTAATTGACTAAACAATATCCAAGATCTAATATTTTGGAAAACCTAGGATTTCCCACCTTAACCGACGACGGTTAAGCTGAAATCGATGACGGTTAACTTGAAACTGACGTCGGTCACCCTAACCATCATCGGTTACCATATATTCATTTTTGAAACCTTGTTCCAGATGTTGGCAATTTTAAGTTTTGGGAGAGAGAGAGAAAGAGAGATCTGCATGCAATCACGAACCAGTGCCCTCTCGTGCATCCAGACACTCCTAGCCGGCACCAAGGCTGATCTGAAGGCATTGGAATTCACAATAACATTCTGGGAAGCATTGTCGCGGAAATGACCACTAGTTTCACAGATCAACCATTGTTATCTTCCACCAACCAGGCCTGCAAATACAAGTATGTTTTGATCTCCATCATTCTATTTTTACTTAGATTGTAGCTTCTTTGGGGATAATTTTAGTGGAAAATATTCATAATATGGCGAATATTTCATTTTAGGGAAATTTGAAAAGGTGATTTTTTGGAGCGGGTCGGTGTCTTGTTCGCCTAAAATTTACAGTATATTTTTTTGGGGTCGGCTTCACCTACATTTGAAAACATCTCCTATAAAAACCTAGGTGATTCAAGGTAGTATACTATGGTACTACCACTAGTACCTTACAAATACCATGAACTCACATACTCTAAGCACCAGTGACCAAAGATTCTTGACGACGTGCAAAGAGGGGTTAGTTGTTGATGCGCGATAGGGATAGAGTTGACGTGCAATAAGGAGGTTAGTTGTTGATGCGACACTAACGCATTATTGACGTGTGACAAGGGAATAATTTTTTGACGCATGACAAGAGGGTATTATAGACACGTGACAAGGGTGTTTTTTGTTGATGTGCAACACTGACACATAGTTGACACCTAAAAATCCATTACAAGCAGACACGTGACAAGAGGTAAGTTGTTGCCGTGCAACAAGGAGGTATTGTTGATGTATGACAAGGAGGTATTGCAGGACGCGGGACCGGGAGGTATTGCGGACACGCAATAGGGATATTGTCTCTAGCGCATAACTTGTTTCTTTTGCTGATGTAGGACTCTGTTAAGAAAAATGGAAGGTGTTAGTCCTCAGAATGCGAAAACCAAAAAAGTAACTAAGAAATCTCAGAAGTCCCTGTTCAAGGATTTTGGAAACTCTGCTGATACATATATTACAACTACCAGCAACCATATAGCTACCACTAGAAAGAATCAGAATACTTGTGTGGAAGGTAATATTGAGGTGGACATGCATTTTGCACAGTATCAAACAATTGATACCTGTGATAATATGTCAGATCTTGAAGATATAACTGTTGAGATGCCAGCTCCTGAAGATATTCTTCCTATTGGGGTGTAACCAGAAGTGCATCATTATATCGCACATACAAATACTCAGCAAAATATAACATAGAAATCAAATTCAAATTATGGTTCATGAAAGAGGAAAGCTGGTGATTGTGAAATTGCTCAAAATTCTACTCAAAAAAGTAAAACATTGAAAATGAACAAGAAAATGTGGACCATTGGGAGGACATACAAGTTTGATTGGGTTGCAAAATTTCCATTTATCGAACCTATACAATCATCTAATCCAAAAGAGATCCTATCTCGAATGTACATGTACAATATGTATGCGTGGAAATTAGGATAGCAACAAAAAATGCAAATGAAAGTGAACTCTATAGAAAAACATTTTGGAAAACAATATTTGACTGTTATGGGGGTGAATGGCCATAAAATCAAAACACATAGGTAGAAACCTAAAAAATAATGCATGCATGTTAAATACGCGAGTGGATTATGAAGCAGAGTAGAAAAAACGTAAACATCTCATGGGGAAAGGAGGAGCGATCACATCGCAAATTGGTAAGATGAATCGAGACAAATCTACATGCTAAACTCATACAGTTCTCTAATTTGTTTCACACACTAAAGAAAGGAAAACCAATTTCAAATTTCCTCGATTTCAAAGTTTTGTATCAATATAATGGAATGCCGAATGTACCTTAGTCTCATTGGTGCAGAAAGTAGTGGATGGGAAATGGAAAAATTCCTTTCGATGTTAAAGAAGGAAGATTTGAAAGAGAATGTTAAAAAGAAAAGTTTATCTCTCTTTCAATTGATGAAGTGACAGCGGTTGAAAACACTGTATGGGTATGTATCCACTTCTATACTTTAGAAAATCACATAAGGACACCTCATCTGCTAGGTGTTATAAAAATGGTTGAAAATTGTAATTCTGAAAACCTACATAAAATAGTTGCTTCTCATTTGAAAGATATTGCTGGAATGGTGATAATGAAATTGCTATGAAGTTGGTATGTGTTGGAGTAGACGATGCATCTATCATGCAAGGTCACCGAACAGTGTGTGTTAGATTACAAACAACAATGGCCCCATATATGCTATCAATTCTTTGTATTACTCACAAAATAAATTTAGCGTATAAAATGGTAAGAACTACAAAAATGTTTCTAAATTAGAAGACATTATGAGAGAACTTCATGCTTATATGGTAAGCAGCCCAAAGAGATTTCTTGAGTTCCAAAAATTTACAATTGGAATTACAGATGGCAAAAAACTTCGAAATATGTTAAGATGATATGGATCTCTTTGTATGAACTGCATACGAGTTCGTGTGGAGTATCCTTCACTGCTTGGTTACATGCACAAATATCATCATGAGGTTGATAGGGTGAGGGAATTGTTATTCCGTTTAACTAATTTGGAGACATTGCTCACATTGGTTGGTATTCTTCTAATGTTGTAGGAGATCAATACACTGATGAAGCATGCACAAGGGAGATTAATCTATATTGTGGATTTTATATGGATGAGAAAAATGGTATGTCAAAATCTTAATATCTTGTATTGTTCCCAAGATAGTTTTGATACACCTATTTTCAAGAATTGGAAAGATTTATTAGATCTTAAAAATCCCAGTAACTATTTGAGATTTAATATCCACGATCACCTCTACATCACTGTTAATGGGAGGGACATACCACTGCACATTTTGCAAAAACGTCAAGATATTACAAGATCGGAACGAGAAGATGTTCCTGTGACATGTAATCTCTTTGAGTCTATTATAGTTGAAACAAGAATAAAGCTTTAAAAAAATTAGAAATATTATCATCAGAAATTAGAGAACGTTTCTCCAAAGATAAAATTCTTGAAGCAATGGGTGTGATGAATCCTAATTTTTGGAATATTGAAGGTGGTCGTGCAAACTTTGTAAGAAAGCATTTCCATAAATCCATGGGTACAATAATGGAACATTTCACAAAGACTTCTTGAGTTCAAGGATATGGAAATCAAAGGTATACTAAATGTTGATTTATTAAAGTTTCAATCAAAAAAATTGTAACAACAATGAGGAACCAATATAAAAATTTAGATGAACCTTTTGAAAGTGGTGCTATTACAAGGCTGTGGCGAGGAATCTATCAAAGTTCTATCTTACAAGAAGACATCAGTGAATATTTCAGATTATATGAGTTATGCCAAACAATGATTTTGGGGTCTGTGGAGGACAAAAGGGTTTTTAGTGCTTTATCATTTATAAAATCAAAACTGAGAAACAGGTTGGATAAAAATCTAGAAAGTTGCATAAGGTGTTATGTATCTCACTACTCCATGGAAACCTTTCCTTTCGACAGAGCAATTACACATTGGAATTCCCTTTGCAAAAGAAGAGGTGTGAATAATACAACTACAAATACAACTGTTCCCAACGATGAGAGTGGAATTGGCGTATCGTCAAAATCTATAGAAGAGAACATCGAGTTTGAAGAAGCTATTGATAATGGATTGTTTCAACTTTAAATAGGTATCTCCTTGACCTTACTTTTATTGTTTGTTATCATTAAAGATGTTATAGGTATATATATTTACATTTATTTATATATAATTATTTCATCTTTTATTTTGAAAACATGGGTTGACATCCATCCGAGGAAGCTCACACTTCTCGGGACTGACAATGTCAGGAAACTCACCAATCTATCTACTAATCCATTTCTCATGTTGAGTTTTCTTAAATCAAAGATCTAGCACACTACGAAGGATGATTTCACAACCATCTAAAACACAAGAGGTAAGTTGGTAACTTAAACCCTATCATATGACATTTCTTGATATTTTACAATTATGTATAATTTATTTTTATATTTGCAAAATGCTTTGATATATTTTTTAAACTGTGGTATAAAATCTCACAATCTAATTTTACAAAGAGGATTTTTGATATTATACAATTCATCATCCACGATCCATTATACAATTCATCATCCACGATCGTGCTTGAAGCTAAATCTACGTCCACATAAAATTCACCATCATCCATATAATGTCATCATCCACATCTAATGTCATCATATCATTATCATAATCCCAACACTCTAATCCTAACACATTCCATTTTTTAAAAATTATCCATTATCATCATTCATCATCATCTATATCGATTCTAATGTCATCATATCATTACAAGTATAGAGAAGAAGATTTAGAGAACGTTTAAATGTCTCTATCATACTACATTCCAAATTTTCTTAAAACAATTATCCATTATCATCAATGATTCATCATCCAGATTCCATGATCATGCTTGAAGCTAAATCTACATCCACATACAATTCATGATAATCCATATCTATGAGACTATGATTCTATTCTAATGTCATAATCCACATCTAATGCAATCATCATTAAAAGTAGAGAAGAAACATAAACACCATCAAAAGATATCACATTTGCAAAAGCTATCACATTTCAAATCCAAACAATAAATTTCAAATGCCATGACCATCACATTCAATGTTTCAAATTTTAAAATAAATATTATAAAGTATTTCAAACTTGCAAATTTAAAGATTCTATTTTTCAAGTTTCCAGAATTCACCCTCAATTTCAACCCTCAATTTTCTTTAACCCTTTCCTCAATGGCTTCCACTCTTGTACTCCTTTCCCCAATGGCTACCCCTATTGTACCCCTTTCCCTAATGGCTTGAATAATCCCAGAACTAATCAGATCTTCCACAACACTGTCTAGATTCTTTACAATTCTTTCTTCTTCCTTTGTCGAATCTCCATGGGATAGCAAACTCTACAATCGTTGCCTTGGTTTTGAATAAAATTTCAGGGTCGAAGCCATGCTCTTTAATTATCTGCTTCAGTGTATTGTTTTGTTTGTTAACCAAAACAATATTTTCCTTCAAATTCTTCGCTACGGATAAACTGTTCTTCACGGTTTCCAAGTGAACTTGGAAAACCCTTGCTTGACTCTTCAAATTTTCATATTTCAACTGCACAAAAAAAGTGATTGTCATTTAAACATATAACTAAAATAAGAAAACTTCAAATTAACAAAAAATATTGTTTGAAAGTGATAATACTTACGACCACTCTATCTCTCTCAGCATTTGCAACTGCTACGAGATCCTTGTCCTTTGACCATTTGTTAAAATATGCATGGGCTTCAGCGCTAATATTTTCTAATTTGTTTAATGCTTTATCTAAAATATCATCTTTATAGCTGTTGTTATACGTGGTAGTCCCGCTTCTTACTTGGGTAAGTAAGGAATCCATCTTCGCATGTTGATTACGGACTACGGCGTATAAACTACCCCTTTGCAAAGTAATTTTCAAAGCGACTTATTATCTCATTGATTAGTAATTTATCCCTTCTCTCCCATTCTATGAGCTAACTAATATGAGGTAGAATAAACTCATCGACATGGGATTGAAAATCATAACCAATTAAGTTCTCTAAAGGAAAAGGTTGCAATCTGTTGTTCACCATCTCGTATCGAAGAAGATGATTTCATTGTAGAGGTATGGGGACTTTTGGGTTAATCATCGATTGCTACTTGTTTCTACTTTTGGGTGGCCTGATCTGTTTATTTATATAACTTAATTGGGTGGTCTGATCTAAGTTAATTGTTTATTGGGAATCTTCAATTCAAATAGCCCTTCTACCAAGAGTGTATATTAGAGTTGCCAGATCAAATAAATGATCAAATTAGTTGTTTTTTTAGAAAGGAAATTTGTTGAACAAATTCCCCAGTGAGTCACCAAAAAATGTTGGGTTTTAGATTTGCACTTGGAATGAAACCACAGTCAGGGGACAAGCAAGTCCCTCCTCTTTAATGAGAGAGGTTCCCTTATTGAAAGCAGGGGAAAAACCTATGTACAAATACACAATCTTTCATTCAATGGTGGTTTCCCGATATCTTGAAATGTGTTTTATGCCTAGAAAGTTATCAATACATGAGGATAGAAGACTTGAAGAGAGGAGGGAGGTAGAAGAAGACAATACTTTCAAGGAAAAGAGATGACAGATAAAACCTTTATATGTATTGAGCAAATGAGATATAGAGTATAACCATTCACGTTTATAACGGGAACAATCCATGAGACTCAAAGTTCTTGAGATTGTATAAACTAGAACATAAAGTTTCCAAGCATGCAAGGATTAGATGATTCATAAATCAGAGTAAGAAGGAAAGAGAAAACAGAGGAAAAGGGGAAAACCCTTGTATTGATTTCTTCAAATTTGAAATTACAGTTCCAGAATATCAAAATTCCAACCCTTTACAATGGCTTTGAAAGCCTATGAAATAGCTCGCAAGAGATGGTTACAACTTTCTTGAGCAAGCAAGAAATGATTACAACTCATTCCAATCATTCGCACCCTTTCGAATTCTTGATTCGCAAAGAAATGTTAATGGTGAAAAAAACTAGGTTTTCCAATATACGGTCGTTACATTATTTTTCCAGTTAAATATGGGCCATTCGATCTGCTTTTATAAGTTTAAATTTGGTTCGTCCATGTGGGAAAGGTTTAAACTGAAGTGGGCTTGCGGACACATGTTGCATTTTTTTTTCCTTTGAAGTTGTGTTAGGATGACATGTGTAGTACTTATTTGGTTCTTTCATACTTAACCGATTCAGGCCTATTTCTGTTTGACTTATGTTGACCCCTAGACACATGGAGAGTGGTGCTCATTTGAGTTTCCGCTTTGGAAACACTTCTTGAAATTGTGCCGAGTGGACACGTGGCTCCTTCTATCGGTCTTGGACTTTTCAATGGCCAACTCTGTCTCTCCATTGACTTTGACCACGTGGCAAGCTGGCACTCATTTGGAGATTAGCCCTTTTGTTTCACTTTCGAAATTATGTCATTGAGGCACGTGGAGGTTTCTATTGTTGCTTGAAATATGGCCATACCACATCTAATCAGAGATGTCCACATACTACCCATGGATGTTGGGGTAAAAATTAACGGGAAGATACGCCTGTCATTCTCGACTACGGGAAGAAAATAAAAAGAAGGGGAAAAACTCCACCATTACGCCCGACTTTCAAATTTTCTCCATGGAATGGAAAATTACAAACAATACCAGGCTCGACGCGATCCAATACTCCAAGGTACCGACTCAAAATTTGTGAAACTTGACTTCAAAAGAGGGAATTTTGAGGGTAGTAGCAATGTTGGATATTTATGGGGATGACTTGTGAGGAGGAGCGAGGCAAGATCAAGAACCACATAAAAACTTTGGGAAAGCATACTAGTGCCTTATCCATTATGCAAATAGAGTCAAAAGCAAAAACTAATACAAGGCAACACACATAAGACAAGAAAAGGAACAAAACAAACCAAAAGGGAAGACCCAAAAAAAACACACCACATAGCAAAGAACAAGAAAGGGAAACAAGCCAAAATCAAAAATCAAATGCAATGTACAAATGGACTTCCTAGCCACCCGGGACTTGAACAACTTTAGAAGCGCCGCTATAAGGAAGTGGGAGAGGAGATCCATCCATGTAATCTAGATAAAAGGGTTTTCTCCAGAAAAATGTCTGATTCTAAAAGGACCAAGCTAAAGAGAATCAAACTTACCATGGCTTCCTCGTGGCTCATGTATTTTGTCCCAAAGTAGCATAATGTCTCCCACTTGGAAAACTCTAGGTTTGGATTTCTTGTCAAACAAATCCTTCACCTTCAGTTGATGAGCTGATATCCTATCAAAAACCTGCAACCTGTCTTCATCAAGCTTCTGAAGGTACAAAATTATCTTATCCAAAGAGCTACTGAAACTTGAATCTTCAATGGTTTTCATCAGATGCAAGGCTGGAAATTCCACCGTGACTGGAAGTTGAGCTTCCACACCATACACCACTTGGAAAGGAGACATTCCAATTACTCTCTTGGGTGTAATTCTATCAGCCCAAAGTGCATCATATAGCTTCTTATGCCAATTCCTCTGAGAATCATTTACAATCTTTCTAACTATGTTCACCAAGTTCTTGTTTCTTGATTTTGTCTATCCATTCCCTTGGGGGTAGTAATCTAAAGAATGAGCAAGGGAGATCCCATACCCATAGAAGAATTCCATCATCTCAGTAGAAAAAAAGTTGGAAGCATTGTCAGTTACAATTTTGTTTGGGGTCCCAAACCTGATCAATATGTTCTCCTTAATGAAGTTGCAAACTACCTCCGAAGTAGTGCTCTTGATCGGGATGGCTTCCACCCACTTTGTGAAGTAATCTGTGGTATTCAACACATGGGTATGCCCAGTACTGGATGATGGATTGAGTGCTCCAATGAATTCTAAACCCCATTGTTGAAATTTTCTTCATCATTATAGGCTTGAGAGCAAAGCAGCGGTAACTTAGGTCTTCTAACAAATGATTGGCATGCTCCCAATAAACTATAAAAATTAAATTAAAATCTATTTATATGAAATTAAATAAATAAGAACAGTTAAAGTGTAATGTTAAGGTGATACCTATTTAAAGCTGAAATAATCCATTTTCAATAGCTTCTTTGTATTCAATATTTGCATCCGCAGAGTTTGAAGATGCACCACTTCCAGTCTCATCATTGAGATTACTTGGACTTGTAGCAATATTATTTACACCTCTTCTTTTGGCAAGGGAATTCCAATGCACAATAGCTCTGTCAAAAGGAAATGTTTCCAAAGAGTAGCGAGAAACATAACACCTTATGCAACTTTCAAGATTTTTATCCAACCTATTTCTTAGTTTTGATTTAATAAAAGATAAAGCACTGAAAACTCTTTCATCCTCCATGGATCCCAAAATCATTATTTGGCACAACTCGTACAACCAAAAATATTCACTAATGTCTTCCTATAACACACTACTTTGGTATATTTTTTCTAGAGCCTTGTAATAGCACCACTCTCTAAAGGTTCATCTAAGAGTTTATACTGTGACCTCATTGTTGTTACAAAATTAGTTGATTAAGTATTTATTAAATCAACATTTAGTATAACTTTTATTTCAATACCCTTAACCTCTGATGTATTGCTGAAATGGTCCAATATTGTACCCATGTATTTATGAAAAATATTACCTACAAAATCAGCACGGCCACCTTCTGTATTCCAAAAATTTGGATTCATCACACCCATGGCTTCAAGAATTTTGTCTTGGCTAAAACGTTCTCTAATTTCTAATGCTAAGGATTCTTTAATTTTTACGAGTTTTATTCTTGTTTAGGTTTCTACGAGAATCAAACAGATTTCATGTCACAAGAACTTCTTTGTTTTCCGTTGATTTAACGTCTTTATTTTTTTGCGGAGAATGTGCGGTTGTATCTCCTTCCCGCTAACATGGATACGAGAGGTGATCATGCCACATGGATATTAAATCTCAAAAAATTATCGGGATAGTTAAGATCCAATAAAACTTTCCAGTTATCAAATATTGGTGTATCAAAACTATCTGGAGAAGTGTACAAGGCATCAAGACTCATACATACCATTTTTATCATGCGTATAAAATCAACAATATAGGTTAATCTTCCTATGTATTTTCATCAATGTATTGATCTCCTACAGCATTAGAAGAATGCCTACCAATGTAAGCAATGTCTCCAAATCAGTTAGACAGAACAACAAGTCCCTCTCCCTGTCAATTTCATGACGATATTTGTGCATGAAACCAACCAACGAAGGATACTCCTCACGCACTCTGCATGCAGGCTCATACAACGAAATCCACCTTGTCTCAACATCCTTCAGAATTTTTTTGCCATCTGTAATACCTATGGAAAATTTCTGAAACTCAAGAAATCACTTTGGGCTGCTTGCCATATAGGCATGCAATTCTCTTATAAGGTCTTCTACTTTTGCAACGTTTTCGTATTTGCTAACGATTTTATATGCTAAATTCATTTTGTGAGCCATACAGTGAATTGCTAGCATATAAGGGGTGACTGATGTTTGCAATCGAACACACAACCTAGTTCTATGACCCTGCATGACTGATGCCCCATCTTCTCCCACACATACCAACTTCATAGAAATTTCATTCGTAGTCATGCCAACAATTTCTTTCAAAAGAGAAATAACTAGTTTATATAGGTTTTTGCATTGCAATTTTCAACCATTTTCTGAACACCCAACAGGTGTGGAGTCCTCATATGATTTTCTAAAGTGTAAACATGGATACATACCCATGTGGTGTTGTCAACAACGGTCACTTCATCAATTGACAAAGAGATAAACTTTGCATTTTTTACACACTCTTTCAAATCTTCCTTCTCAATCATAGCAAGGCATTTAGCCATTTCCCATGCACTGTTGTCTGACCAGTGAGACTGGGGAACATTCTACATTCCATTATATTGATACAAAGGTTTGAAATTGATGAAATTTGAAATCGGTCTTCCTTTCTTAAGGATGTGGAATAAAGTAGAAAATTGTATGAGTTTAGCATGCAAATTTGATTGATTCATCTTACCAATTTGCGTTGTGATCGTTCCACCATTTTCTACGAGAAGTCTGCGTCTTTTCTAATCAGCCTCATATTCTACCGCATATTTCACATGCATGCATTCTTTTTCAGTTTTCCATCTGTGTGTTTTTATTTTCTGGCCATCTTCCCTAGTTAAAGTGAAATATTGTTTTCCACAGTGTTTTTCAATTGTGTCCAACTTTAGTTACATTTTTTGCTGCCTTCCCAATTTCCATGTACATATTGTACATGTACATTCCAATGAAATTTCTTTAGAATTAGCTGGTTGTATAGGTTCAATAAATGGAAATTTTGCAGCCCAATCAAACTTGTATGTCCTCCCAAGTGTCCACATATTCTTGTTCGTATTCACAGTTTTACTTTTACATGCAGAGATTTCAGGAATATCACAATCATCAAGTTTCCTTTTTCGTGAACCACTAGTTGCATTTGAATTTTGTGTTTCATTTTGTACTACTGGAATATCTTCAAGAATACCCTGACATGGTATCATTATAGGTGTCATTTGGTTGATATTGAGCAAAATGCATGTCCACTTCAATAACACCTTCCACACAATTTGTGCTCTGATTGATTTCATTGGGAGCTCTATGGGTGCTGGCGGTTGTTGTATCTGAACCAAAAGAGTTTCCAAAATACTTGAACAGACTTTTGATTTTTTTGTAACTTGTTGGGTGTTCTGAGAACTAGTAGCTTACATTGTTCCCTATAAATCGTCAACAAAGCGAACTTGTTGTGCGTCAACAAATAAATTCCTGTCACACGTCGAGAAGGTTATTCTTGTTGCTCATTAAAAAAACCTTCTTGTCACTTGTCAAGAGAACCTTCTTGTCACCCGTCAACAGATCCTACTTGTCACCTGTCAATAGATCCTACTTGTCACTTGTCCACACAACCTTCTTGTCACTCGTCTACAGAGCCTTCTTATTTCCCATCGGCAAGAATCTTCTTGTCACCCATCCTTAGAGCCTTCTTGTCACACGTCCACAGAGCCTTCTTGTCGCCCATCAACAGCGCGTCAGTTGAACGCTTTTTCTAAAAAATTGTACTTTTGTGTATTGGAATTTGTTGCTTCACAAGTTATGTAATTGATAATAGATATGCCCCAGGTGGACCATGGAATGAGTTAGCAAGTAGTGTTCTACCTGGAGAATAATATAGGATTATATAGGGGATATTATAAAGAGGTAGGTGAAGCTGACCCCTA
The DNA here is from genome assembly GCA_018340775.1 of Taxus wallichiana var. yunnanensis. NCBI lineage: Eukaryota > Viridiplantae > Streptophyta > Pinopsida > Cupressales > Taxaceae > Taxus > Taxus wallichiana. The sequence goes on along the minus strand of CM031241.1, from coordinate 91,126,645 downwards.
AAAAAATTTAATTTTTAGGTGAACATGTCATTGAATATTTTCCAAAAAATCACCTTTTCAATTTTTTATAAAATGGAGTATTCGCCATATTATGAATATTCACCACTAAAAAAATCCTGAGAACATCTTGTTGCATAGCATTGATTACAAATTTGAGAGGCATAGGTAGTGGCAAGATTTGAGGTTCGCTAATATGAGCACATGTAGAAGACATAGGATGGATATGAGAAGAAGAATAATTGTGAGCCTGAGAAGTATCCTTAAGCTGTTGAATTTCAGATTTAAGAGATGTGATTGTGGATTCCATAGATTGAAATTTATCTTGAAATATAGAATGAAGAGCTTAAATGGATTTGCAAATAGATTGATTTGAATTAGAATCAAGGGATTCCATAGAAACATGACCAAAAATAATGTTGACTTGGGTAGGCAATATGTTGATAGGTAGATGCATATTCTCTAGGGTTTGTTAAAGAGCATCTTTACAAGATGGGTGCATTTGAATCAATTGAAGCAAAGAGACTTGAAAAACATTAGAAGCCATGGTATAAAAGATGAGAAAATCCCTAGAATGAAGGTGGAGTCAATGGTTGGGTTCACCAAAATGATTAACTAAAATTTGATTCATATAAGAGGTTAGTATGAGGATAGTTAATATAATCTAGGAGGACATAAATGTTGTAAATAAATGTGATAAAGTAATATAGAAATTACTAAATGATAAAAATAATAAAGTAAAACCCTAATATGTAAGAAGGAGGTGAGGAAAGAACTTAGTTGATTACAAATGTTTGTCGTAGAGTATCAAAGATGAATGGAGAAAAGAAAAGTAGGAGGGGCTATGTAGAGATCTGAAAGGTTGAATCGGAGGATGCGAGGTGGGTGGGGCACCTGGAATAGGACTAGGGTGCCCACAGGTGCTCTGGTATGTAATATGGGTGCCTTGGTCTATGAAAAACCTTCAAAATTAGTTCTCATAGGGTCGAGAAGATGGTTAAAAACCCTCGATGTGTCTCGCATCGGGTTTGTTTTCCTACGTTGTATGTCGCTAATAATCCAAGTTGATGTAGAGACCTACAAGAAGACAAGGAGTATCAAAACCCTAAAAAAATAAATATGCATAATGAATGGGTTAGACTTACCTCAAGCGCCACTGATAGTGGGCTTACTACTATGAGCTTTGAACTACATTTGGACCCAAATGTAGTTTTGATGAGTGTGTACATGTCGTACACTTGGTGCTCTATTACCCAGTCACACTTTGTGAAGTCACGAGTAATAAATAAGTGTAAAAAATGTAATAGAATGTGTGCATGGAATAGAATAAAATCCTCCCCTATGAAGTTTGATGTAGACTCCCTAGTTTTTGCCTTGATGATGGAGCTAAGTGGATGCAAATGCAATAGGTAGATGTAACTCTAGATGAGTGATATTAGTAGAATGATGCTAGGTCCCTCATTATGGTCTCATAAATTTATATTTATAGGGTTCTATTGATCTAATTTCATAATTAACCTCGATAAAAATGACTAGGAAAAAGATATGTATGAAAAATGGATAGAAAGAGCCCAAAAAGTGGCGGGAAAGTATAAAAGGATCGGGGCACCCCAAGTGGGACCGGGGTGCCCATGGGTGCCCCAATACTACCCTGGGTTCCCAGTGAGGCTAAAATGATGGGAAAGTGCTGAAAAAAACTAGGCATGTAGATAAAAATGTACGGGAATGACGAAATAAAAGTAAAATAAGATGGCCAAAAGATGGGGTTAATTAGTACTTTCTTCACTCAAGAACCTTCTAAATAGTAGTATGAGACCGAGATAAATAAATGTCTAAGTGCATAATTTTTGACTACAAATACCTTGGAAAATCACAAAAAAAAAAGGGATGTTTTGAGGGTCTTGTGTTACTCCTACATTATTACTAATCCCCTTGATTTTAAGAGATTTTTAAAATCAACACACCAATCATAATGTAAGTTAACAAAAATCCAATATGATGCAACTAACCAACAATTATCACTTTGAATTCTCTAATAAATGTTTTTTGCAACAAAAAAAATACCGGATGCTCTTTAGATTTCACTATATGCTTAAATGTCTTATCTAAATGTGTGTGATTGTTTTTGGAAAAATGATACTTCTCTATCACTTGCTTATTAACTCACATGCCTCCTGTCCTAAATGCATTAATTTACCTTTTATTTAGACATTAAATTCAAATTAATACCTTATTAGCATGAATGCCAACACACAAGAATGAAACATAAAGAGAGGGAAAAACCCTTGGGGACCCAAATATTTGGTTAAAAGGGCCCAAAAGAAAAATAGCCCCAATATCGTGCTCTGAGTTTAGGGACCAAATCCATACATATATGGGTCTTAGGGAAATCCAAAATGACAAGGAAAATATGAGGAAGAGAGAACATGCAAGGAGTGAGAAGAATAAAGGGGCGATGCCGAAAATGAACAAAATTGGGAAAAACATGCCAATAAAAGCCTAATTTGGATTAACGATCAACGAACACACAAGTACTATAGGACCATGTAATTTTTAAACAAATAACTAGTCACACACCAAAATTAGATGTACACATAATGCCCCACTTTGATTGTGTGTGCACATACATATCAAAGTAAAATAGAATGTATGTGGATATTGAGAAGTTGCCTTAATAACAGATTAATAATGTACTAAAAATCAAATCGATAGAGATCACTCAACTTGAACTATAGAAGATCTAAAAACTAACATCCATGCTCATGTCCTAGGATATAGCAAACTAATCCCTTGAAAACATGTGAAGAACATGCACATGTGAACAAGTGTCTAAATAATCAATAATTAATGAAATATTGAAACCTAGGAAAAATAAATTTTAATAGATACACTTGGTTTTGTTGGAAATTGTGAAGATTCCCTTGTATAAATCCAAGTCTTGGAACCTATGATGAATTATACATAAATTTTTAGTACAATTTTCAGTGATAAAAAATTGAAGTTAAAAAATTATGATGTAATATAAAAATAGAAGGGTTAAGAAATGTCTTGATGTATTTGATGATGGGAATAAGTTTCATACATTGGGTATATAACGGAAAATATTAGTAACTGACTCCCTCTATTTAACCGGATTCTTAACATATTTGATGAAACAGATAGAGGGTGATAGGCCAAGGAGAAATACCTGTTTGTGATGTTGGTTGAAGGTTGTGCACGCGTCCTGACTTCTTGATCCAATGCTGATTGTGAATACTTCCTTTTGGCTAGGAGTAACTACCTGTAAAGTGTAAAACAATACCACTAGATAGAGTTAAACACAACAATGAGTGGACCTCCCAATGGATGCTAGATCTGGGAAGCATAGTGCTTCCTGAACATGCATCTTATCAGTCCACTTTTATATAATTGTATTAATTTTATTCGAAATAAACATGAAATACCAATCTTATTTGAATTGAAACGATTTAGGTACCTCATACAAAATGATTAATAAAGGTTAGGATAAATGTGGTTGACGTCAAAATGGGTCAGGTAATGGGTGGTATTGGGCGAGAAGATCTAGTATGAGTTTTGGTGAGGTCTGGAAAAAAGTTACAAATGATTTTGGGCAGTTTGGGAGTGGGTATTAGCTTGTTTTCCTAAGCTAGATTATCGAGACAGAGACATATGCCATTACAGGTATGAGCGATAACAATTTATATGTGTGACGATAGTTTGGGATGGATAATGGTAGAATGCCAAAATAGATGTCCAGACTCTCTTTGTGTCTACATAGAGAGTTGGGAAGTCTGTGGTGGGATTGTAGGTGGGGTACCAGTCTTGGGTAAGGTTCGTGGGGTTTTGAGGTGATAAGGTCAACTTAGTGAAAGTATGTCATAAGATATAATAACCAGCGTTTCTCACGGTGACCGATGTCGGTGAAGGGAAACCAACGATGGTTAGGGTGGTAGCGTCGATAGAGGGGCAGAATGGTGGAAATCAAATAAACTTGGTTTTGAGGGCTTCTCTATGATTGCACAGAGAATGGGGAAGGATGGTTGGGTTTATAAAAATGCTAGGAAGGCTCAGGAATGTCTAAGAGTCAGGTATGGGGAGCTAAAAGGGTTGTGGGTGGTTAGATGGGTGGATTAATAGGAAGGTGGGGATGGTAGAATGTAAGGGAGAATATGATCTAATAAATAGAGGTAAAGAATTCAGGGTTCATTTTAAGAGACCTCTAGGAAATCGGAGGTGGAAAATACCTGGCGAATATCCCGGACCAGGTTTCAGTGAAAGGTGAATTTACCATTTTTTTCAAAACTGAATTTTCGCCACCCTTTTTTGAGTGAAAGAAACTACAGAGTCACAGAAATTGTCACATAGTTTTCACATGATAGCAAGCCTTGTTGTCATGCAATAGCAAACCTTGTTGTTGCGCACTAGCAAGACCTATTGTCGCGTGATAGCAAGACTGTTGTCGCTGACAACAAGCAAGCCTTGTTTCTGGCGCAATGTGAGAAGACTGTTGTCGTGCGCAACAACAATTCTTGTTGTCTGTGACAACATGTCTTGTTGTTACGTGATAATAGGTCTTGTTATAGCATGACAATAGGGCTTGTCACGCGAGGACAACGAGTCTTGTTGTCACGTGACAAAAATACTTGTTGTCACACAACAACGGGTTTTGTTGTCACACGACAACATGTCTTAATGTCGTGCGATAAGAAGTCTCATTGTCACACATCTTAACCTTTGAAACCCTAGTTTTCCCTATAAATACCCTCCCGCCGGTCATTTTCACATTTACACTTTCCAGCTCTCAAATTTTCTTGTATACAGGAGTCTATGTCAGGTACAATCAAGCTCAAGGACAACTACAATGGCGACTACAAGTGCATCGCAAGCTCAAGACAAAATTCAAGAGGAAAATCCAGTCAACCCGAATGCCCAAACCACGAGCAAGATACTCTACAGGAACCCTTTGTGCCCTCACATCAGACTGTTTTAAAATGAATTCTGAATACATGGATTTGATCGATGCATGTGAGTTTGGTGGGTTCGTTAGGATGCTCCATTTTAAAATATATATTGATATTTTTAACTACCTTATCTCCTCGTACAATACAGAGGACGGCTTGTTTCATGGTACTATGGACGACGGTCAAATGTTTCAATTCGATATCGACCCGATAATATTCATTGGTTTACAGGTCTCCCATTCAAAAATTTACCACTTGTTACATCAAAGGCAACACTCATCGAGGACGATAAGAAATACCTTGAATCAAATTTTGGTTTCCATGTTGATTGTAAGTATAACTGTTTTCATTCATCATTTTGTATTCAGTTTCTGATTTAAATAAATTCAAATTTATATTAATTCCAAATGTTTTTGGCATTTGTAGCTCATGTCAATAAATCCAGACGTGGTGTGGATACGCAAGGAATTGGACACCACTTTCTTGCTGCTATGATTTCCTTTTTCCAAGCCAGAATAGTTATGCAGGGTCGGAAAACAGATATACCAAACTGGGCCATTGCATACATTCTTGCAACTATCAGAAAGTAAAAATTTGATTGGTGCACGTTCTTATCAAAAAAATAAGAACAGACATTACAAATGCAAAGCTTTCGGAAAAATAGTCATTCACACCACAAACTATCTCCTTGGCCTTTATTATGAGGCTCTTTTAAATTTAAAAGACAAACACATTCCCACTTGCATGGACGAGGCGTTGACTAATTTGTCAATTTCATTTGAAGAACAACAGGTAAAAACTATAAAGTTTGTATTAACTATTAACTATTTACTGACAAGTGACAAAAGATATTAACTATTTACTGTTTGTAGAGAAGATTTTTGGAGGCCCTTCCCCGAAAAAAGGTGGCATCAAGAGGAAGAGGCCAACAACACACTGAGGCATCGGGAGATTCACAATCTGAAATGGAAGGTCATTCATCCCGAACCACCAACCATATGAATTTGTGAAATGCCAGAGAAGTAATATGGATACCCTTACATGTATTATTTACAAATTCCAAATTTTTATTAATTCATTTGTTGATGACATTGCAGGGGCTTTGGACCATACGCGTGCATCTGAAAGTCAACCTTCTTCCCCAACCCATTCAATTCAGTCACATGTAATTGTCTCTTCTCATCAATGACCTCAGCAATCCCGAGAAACAGATAACTCGAAACCACCAATTACTACACCGACGGCCACCTCAAGTACCGTGACAAGCTACCCCTCAACAACAAGGTACAAGTTTTGAATTTTACTTTGTTTAATTTCATAGTTATTGCATAGTTTAATAGTTTTTAATTTTCATATGATTTTTCTTGAATTTTTCAGCACATTGTAGTCCTTCGCCTTCTGTACAAATAGCGGCACCACCCCCTCAACCAATAATATTCAAAATTCCAACCCAAGGATCAGGAAAAAAGAACATTGGTAAACACATGCCAATTCCTTCGGCCCCTAGTGGGACACTAAACATTGCCTCCTCGTTTGAATTCCAACCCTCTCTCTCGGTGGCTTGCCCAGCGCAACGGGCATATCGGTTTTAAACAATATAAATTTAGATGAAGATTACTTGGGCATTGATAGCAATGACCCAACATGATTTTTCAATACACGTGAGATGATTCAAGGCCAAAGCAGGTATACTTCTATTTTAACATAATTTATTCAACTTTTAGTTTCGTTACATTTCACTTTAGATTTATTTGTTTGAATATTGATTTATTTTATCACAAACAGGATCAGGCCACCCAAAATCAGAAACAAGTAGCATTGATGATCAACCCGAAAGTCCCCATACCTCTCCAGTGACATCATCTTCTTCAGATACAGATGGTGAACAGTTGCAACCTTTTCCTTTAGAGAACTTAATTGGTTATGATTGTCAATCCCATGTCGATGAGTTTATTCTACCTCATATCAGTCAGCTCATAGAATGGGAGAGAAGGGCTAAAGTACTAATCAATGAGATAATAAGTCATTTTGAAAATTATTAGCAAAGGGATAGTTTATACGCTGCAGTCCAGAATCAACCTGCGAAGATGGATTCCTTACTTACCCAAGTAAGAAGTGGGATTGTCACGTATAACAATAATTATAAAGATGATATTTTAGATAAAGCATTAAACAAATTGGAAAATATTAGTGCTAAAGCCTAGGCATATTTTAACAAATGGTCGAAGGACAAGGATCTCGTAGCAGTTGCAAATGCCGAGAGAGATAGAGCGGTCGTAAGTATTATCACTTTCAAACAATATTTTTTGTTAATTTGAAGTTTTCTTATTTTAGTTATATGTTTAAATGACAATCACTTTTTTGTGTAGTTGAAATATGAAAATTTGAAGAGTCAAGCAAGGGTTTTCCAAGTTCACTTGGAAACCACAAAAACAATTAATCCGCATGAAGAATTTGAAGGAAAATATTGTTTTGGTTAACAAACAAAACAATACACTAAAGTGGATAATTAAAGAGCATGGCTTCAACCCTGAAATTTTATTCAAAACCAAGGTAGCTGTAGATCCAAGTTTGTTATCCCATGGAGATTCGACAAAGGAAGAAGAAATAATTGTAAAGAATCTAGACAGTGTTGCGGAAGATCTGATTAGTTCTGGGATTATTCAAGCCATTGGGGAAAGGGGTACAACAGGGGTAGCCATTGGGGAAAGGAGTACAAGAGTGGAAGCCATTGAGGAAAGGGTTAAAGAAAATTGAGGGTTGAAATTGAGGGTGAATTCTGGAAACTTGAAAAATAGAATCTTTAAATTTGCAAGTTTGAAATACTTTATAATCTTTATTTTAAAATTTGAAACATTGAATATGATGGTCATGGCATTTGAAATTTATTATCTGGATTTGAAATTTGAAACTTGAAATGTGATAGCTTTTGAAAATGTGATAGCTTTTGATGGTGTTTATGTTTCTTCTCTACTTTTAATGATGATTGCATTAGATGTGGATTATGACATTAGAATAGAATCATAGTCTCATAGATATGGATTATCATGAATTGTATGTGGACGTAGATTTAGCTTCAAGCACGATCATGGAATCTGGATGATGAATCATTGATGATAATGGATAATTATTTTAAGAAAATTTGGAATGTAGTACGACAAAGACATTTAAACGTTCTCTAAATCTTCTTCTCTATACTTGTAATGATATGATGACATTAGAATCGATATAGATGATGATGAATGATGATAATGGATAATTTTTAAAAAATGGAATGTGTTAGGATTAGAGTGTCGGGATTATGATAATGATATGATGACATTAGATGTGGATTATGACATTATTTGGATGATGGTGAATTTTATGTGGACGTAGATTTAGCTTCAAGCACGATCATGGATGATGAATTGTATAATGGATCATGGATAATGAATTGTATAATATCAAAAAATCCTCTTTGTAAAATTAGATTGTGAGATTTTATACCACAATTTAAAAAATATATCAAAGGATTTTGTAAATATAAAAATAAATTATACATAATTGTAAAATATCAAGAAATGTCATATGATAGGGTTTAAGTTAGCAACTTACCTCTTGTGTTTTAGATGGTTGTGAAATCATCCTTCGTAGTGTGCTAGATCTTTGATTTAAGAAAACTTAACATGAGAAATGGATTAGTAGATAGATTGGTGAGTTGCGACATTTTGATCTGAGAAGTGTGAGCTTCCTCGAATGGCTTTCAAACCAAGTTTTCATAATAAAAGATGAAATAATTATATATAAATAAATGTAAATATATATACCGTAACATCTTTAATGATAACAAACAATAAATGTGAGGTCAAGGAGATACCTATTTAAATTTGAAACAATCCATTATCAATAGCTTCTTCAAATTTGGATGTTCTCTTACGTGCCGATTTTGACGATACGCTAATTCCACTCTCATCTTTGGGAATAGTTGTATTTGTAGTGTATTATTCACACCTCTTCTTTTGCAAAGGAATTCCAATGTACAATACTACTGTCGAAAGGAAAGGTTTCCATGGAGTAGCGAGATACATAACACCTCATGCAACTTTCCAGATTTTTATCCAACTTGTTTCTCAGTTTTGATTTTATAAATGATAAAGCACTGAAAACCCTTTTTTCCTCTAAAGACCCCAAAATCACTGTTTGGCATAACTCGTATAATCTGAAATATTCATTTGATGTCTTTACTTATAAGATAAAACTTTGATATATTCCTCGCACATGACCTTGTAATAGCACCACTTTCAGAAGGTTCATCTAAATTTTTATATTGGTTCCTCATTGTTGTTGCAAAATTTGTTGATTGAAACTTTAATAAATCAGCATTCAAGTATACCTTTGATTTCCATACCCTTGAACTCTAAATTCTTTGTGAAATGTTACATTATTGTACCCATGGATTTATGGAAATTCTTTCTTACAAAGTCTGCACAACCACCTTCAGTATTCCAAAAATTAGGATTCATCACACCCATTGCTTCAAGAATTTTATCTTTGGAGAAATGTTCTCTAATTTTTGATGATAAGGATTCTGAAATTTTTTTAAGCTTTATTCTTGTTTCAACTATAACATGAGACTCAAAAATATTATGTGTCACGGGAACATCTTCCCGTTCTGGTCCTGTAATATCTTGATGTTTTTGCAAAATGTGCAGTGGTATGTCTCTCTCATTAACAGTGATGCAGAGGTGATCGTGGATATTAAATCTCAAATAGTTACTAGGATTTTTAAGATCTAATAAAGCTTTCCAATTCTCGAAAATAGGTGTATCAAAACTATCTTGGGAATAGTACAAGATATCAAGACTTTGACATACCATTTTTCTCATCCGTATAAAATCCACAATATAGATTAATCTTCCTTGTGTATGCTTCATCAGTGTATTGATCTCCTGCAACATTGGAAGAATACCAACCAATGTGAGAAATGTCTCCAAATCAGTTAAACAGAACAACAAGTCCCTCGCCCTATCAACCTCATGACGATATTTGTGCATGTAACCAACCAACAAAGGATACTCCTCATGAACTCTACATGCAGGTTCATACAAAGAAATCCATCTCATCTCAACATCTTTCAAAAAAAAATTCCATCTGTAATTCCAATTGTGAATTTCTAGAACTCAAGAAATCTCTTGTGGTTGTTTGCCAAATAGGCATGAAGTTCTCTTATAAGGTCTTCTAATTTAGCAACATTTTTGTAGTTGCTTACCATTTTATACGCTAAATTCATTATGTAAGCCACACAGTGAATTGGTAGCATATATGGGGCCACTTGTTGTTTGTAATCTAACACAGGCTTGTTCGGTGACCTGCATGTGAGATGCAAATCTGCTCCGACACATACCAACTTCAGTAGCAATTTCATTATCGGTCATTCCTGCAATATCTTTCAAATGAGAAGCAACTATTTTATGTAGGTTTTGAATTACAATTTTCAGCCATTTTCATAACACCCAGTGGATGAGGTGTCCTTATATGATTTTCTAAAGTATAGACATGGATACATATCCATGCAAAGTGTTTTCAACCGTTGTCACTTCATTAATTGAAAGAGAGATAAACTTTTCTTTTTTAACATTGAAAGGCATTTTTCCATTTCCCATCCACTACTTTCAGACCAATGAGACTGAGGTACATTCGGCAATCCATTATATTGATACAAAACTTTGAAATCGAGGAAATCCAAAATTGGTCTTCCTTTCTTTAGTATGTGAAACAAAGTAGAGAACTGTATGAGTTTAGCATGTAGATTTGTCTTATTCATCTTACCAATTTGCGATGTGATCGTTCCTCCTTTTCCATGAGATGTTTATGTTTTTTCTGCTTCGCTTCATAATCCATTGCGTATTTAACATGCATGCATTCTTTTTCAATTTTTACCTATGTGTTTTGATTTTATGGCCATTCACCCCATGTGATCAAATATTGTTTTCCACAATGTTTTTCTATAGTGTCCAGCTTCATTTGCATTTTTGTTGCTTTCCTTATTTCCACGTACATATTGTACATATACATTCAGATGGGATCTCTTCTAAATTATATGATTGTATAGGTTCGATAAACAGAAATTTGGTAGCCCAATCAAACTTGTATGTCCTCCCAATGGTCCACATTTGCTTGTTCATTTTCAATGTTTTACTTTTTTTAGTAGAATTTTGAGCAATATCACAATCACCAGTTTTCCTCTTTCGTGAACCAGAATTTGAATTTGATTTCTGTGTTCCATTTTGCTGAGTATTTGTATGTGTGATATCATGATGCACTCCTGGTGGCACCCCAACAGGAAGAATATCTTCAGGATCTAGCATCTCAACAGTTATATCTTCAAGATCTAGCATATTATCATAGGTATCATTTGTTTGATACTGTGCAGAATGCATGTCCACCTCAATATTACCTTTCACATAGTCAATATTCTGATTCTTTCTGGTGGCAACTATATGGTTGCTGGTAGTTACAATATTTGTATTAGAAAATTTTTCAAAATACTTGAACAAGGACTTTTGAGATTTCTTAGTTACTTTTTGGGTTTTCACATTCTGAGGACTAGCACCTTCCATTTTTCTGAATAGAGTCCTACGTTAGCAAAAGAAACAAGTTGCGCGCCAGAGACAATATCCCTATCACACATCTACAATACCTCCTTGTCACATGTCTACAATACCTCCTTGTCGCACGTCAACAATACCTCCTTGTCGCGCGTCAACAACTTACCTCTTGTCATGCATCTGTTGTAGCGACTTATCATGCTTCAACTATGCGTCAATGTCACGCGTCAACAACAAACACACTTTTCGTGTGTATGCAGTAATACCCTCTTGTCACGTGTCAACAACTTATTCCCTTGTCACGCATCTGTAGTACCTCCTTGTTTCCCTTCAACAATGCATCAGTGTCGGGCGTCAACAACTAACCCCTCTGTCGTGCATCAGTAATCTCTTGTCACTAGTGCTTAGAGTATAAGAGTTTACGGTATTGGTAAGGTACTGGTGGTAGTACTTTAGTATACTACCCGGAAAATCACCTAGGTTTTTATAGGAGATGTTTTCAAATGTAGGTGAAGCTGACCCCAAAAACAAAATATCTTGTAAATTTTAGCAAACAAGACACCGACCCTCTCAGAAAAAATCACCCTTTAAAATTTCCCTAAAATGAAATATTCACCATATTACGAATATTCACCACTAAAATTATCCCCCATGATCACCTCTGTATCCATGTTAGCGGGAAAGAGATACTGTTGCACATTCTTCAAAAAAGTAAAGATGTTAAATCAACGAGAAAATGAAGAAGTTCTGTGACACGAAATCTGTTTGATTATGTAGAAACTGAAACAAGAATAAAACTCTAGAAAAATTAAAGAATCCTTAGCATCAGAAATTAGAGAACATTTCAGCCAAGACAAAATTCTTGAAGCAATGGGTGTGATGAATCCAAATTTTTGGAATACGAGGACAGTGGCCGTGCTGATTTTGTAGGTAATCTTTTTCATAAATACATGGGTACAATATTGGACCATTTCAGCAATACATCGGAGGTCAAGGGTATTGAAATAAAATGTATCTTTGAATATTGATTTAATAAAGACTAAATCAACTAATTTTACAACGACAATGAGGTCACAAAGTATAAACTCTTAGGCGAACCTTCGAGAGAGTGGTGCTATTACAAGGCTCGGCAAAAATATACCAAAGTAGTGTGTTACGGGGAAGACACTAGTGAATATTTTTGGTTGTGCGAGTTGCGCCAAACAATGATTTTGGGATCCATGGAGGATGAAAGAGTTTTCAATTCTTTATCTTTTATTAAATCAAAGCGAGAAACGAGGTTGGATAAAAATCTAGAAAGTTGTATAAGGTGTTATGTTTCTCACTACTCTTTGGAAACCTTTGCTTTTGTGAGCTATTGCACTTTGGAATTCCATTGCCAAAATAAGGGGAGTAAATAATATTGCTACAAGTCCAAGTAATCTCAAGGATGATCTTTGGAAGTGGTGCATCTTCAAACTCTGCAGATGCAAATATTGAATACAAAGAAGCTATTGAAAATGGATTGTTTTAGCTTTAAATAGGTATCACCTTGACATTACACTTTAACTATTCTTATTTATTCAATTTCATATAAATAGATTCTAATTTAATTGTTTATAGTTTTACATAAATACCATTGTAATTCTGCAAATGCAAATATTGACTGAGGAGGCTATTTTTGATCTGTAGTTATCATCGAAGATGTTACAGGTATGTATATTTACATTTATTCAAATACCATCATTTACTAAAATCGGATTTATTTCATTGGTATTTTTAATTTTCAAACCACTTTGATGTTGTATTTTGCAAGGTCTTCAAAGCTCAAATCTAATTGTTGTCCACTCTGCAGTGCATTCTTGATATTTGTGTCACCTTCGATATGAACAGGTTAGATCTAGATTCTACATTTTAATCTCTTCATTTCATTGATGTTTATGAAATACGTGAGTTGACATCCATCCAAGGAAGCTCTCGCTTCTTGGGACTGAGATTATCAGGCAACTCACCCATTTTTATTCTAATCCTTATCCATTTTTCGTGTTGAATTCCCGAGAATCGAAGGTCGTCTAGCTTGCTCAAGAAGACAAGAGGTACCTTAAACCCTATCTTAGCCATAGTTTTAAATGTGAAGTAGATTTTACGGTATTAAGATATCGTGTCATACCATATTTTTTTCCTTTGAGCTTTGTCGTTTCAATTCAAATTAAATGTGAAGAAATGATATACATATTAAAGAGTTTGAAATTTAAAATATAGAGAAGAAGCCCTTACTGTATTAAGATGTATATGTCACACCACATTCTTAATTTTCTTAAAACAATTATCCATTATCATCATCTAGTCACATACAATTCATCATCATCCATATCTACTCTAATTTCATTATCAAGACATCCACATCCTATTTCCACATAACACCACATTCTAAATGAATAAATGGATGATCCATTCTAATGTCATCAAAAATATTAGATGTCATCACCCACATGTAATGATAAATGTAACTATGACCTTCATTGCAAGCAAGAGATAATATTGCATAAATTTTAAATCCATGAATCATGATTATGCATCATACATCAATGAAATATACGTATAGAAGTTCTATATAAAAATATAAGTGCATACAATTAATCTGGTCACATACAATTCATCATCATCCATATCTACTCTAATTTCATTATCTACATTCTAAATGAATAAATGGATAATTAATAATAATTATAACCACATCTACTTTAATTTCATTATCCAGACATCCACATCTAATGATAAATGTAACTATGACCATCATTGCAAGGAGAGATAATATTGCATAAAGTTTAAATCCAAACTTCAAATTAAACAAATATCCAAGTATCAACTTTCATTCTTCTGTATATAAAATATTTAAAGTTTCAATTTTGAGGTTCCCCAATCCTCAAGGCTCAACCCTTAACATTTTCACCAAACCCTAATGTATTCCTTCCCTCAATTATCCCCGAACTAATCAGATCCTCAGTCAGTCATTTCTAGGTTCTTGACGATTGCTTCTTCTTCCTTTGTAGAATCTCCATGGGATGTCAAAGAAGGATCTGCCGCTGCCTTTGCTTTGAATAAAATCTCAGGGTCATAGCCATTCTCTTTAATTATCCACTTAAGTGTATTGTTTTGTTTGTTAACCAAAACAATATTTTCTTTCATCTTAATTGTTGTGGATAAACTGTTCTTGTTGTTTCAAGTGAACTTGGAACACCTTAGCTTGACTCTTTAAATTTTCATATTTCAGCTACAACAAAAAGAGTGAAGTCAATTAAACATATTAAAAAACTAATTTTAATTGAAATTAATTAAAAAAATCAAACTGATTATACTTACGATAGCTCTATCTCTTTCAGCGTTTGCAATCGCCACCATCTCCTTGTCCTTAGACCATTTATTGAAATAGGCCTAGGCCTCAACACTGATATTTTCCAATCTGTTTAATACTTTATCTAAAATATTGTCGTTATAGGTGTTGTTATATGTGACAGTCCCACTTTTAGCTCTGATGAATAATGCATCCATCTTCGCGGGTTGATTTTTGACTGTTGCAAATAATCTCTCTCTTTGCCAATGGTTATCATAACGACTTACTATCTTAGATATTAATACTTTTTCCCTTCTCTCCCATTGAATGAGCTCACTGATTTGAGGCGTGATAAATTCATTCATGTGGGATTGACAATCATAGCCAATCAAGTTCTCCAAAGGAAATGTTGGCAAGTCATCACTATCTGTATCAGAAGAGGATGATTTTGAAGGAGAAGTATGGCGGCTTTTAGTTTGAGCAACATGTCTGTTGCATCTTTTTCCTTTTGGGAGCGTTGATCCTAAAAGCAATAATAGAAATTCATATTAAAATTGAAATTGAAATGTTGAAAATTTAATTAAATTTAAAAGTACATTGAGATGGAAATATACTGCTTTGGCCCTAAATCATATCATGTGTGTTGAAAAAACCAGTTGGGTCACTACTATCAATGCCCAAATAATCTTCATCTAAATTTATTTGATTCAAAATTGATTTCCCTGTTGCAGTGGGACAACCAACGAGAGAGAGGGTCGGAATAGCGAATGAGGAGGGAATGTTTAGTGTCCCACTAGGGGCCGGAATCAACGGCATGTGTTTACCAATGGTCTTTTGTCCTGAACCTCTTGTCGGCATTTTGAATCGTAATTGCGGGGTTGATTGAGTAGGTGGGGTTTGCATATTTTGAGTAGAAGACAAAGGATTGCTATCAACTTTGAACATCAAGAACCAAATCATTAGAAATTACTAAAAAAATGTAAAAGTATTAAAAACTCACAAAATAAATGAAGTCATACCTTGTTGAATGGGATTTTGTTGTGGTACGAATTGATTTTGTGACAGAGTTTGAATGGATTTGGTTGGAGCTGATGGTGGTAATTGCTGTTGAGATTCAACAATTACACGAGATTGTACCGAGTGAGTTGGTGATGCTTGCTTTGAAGCACACGTGTAGTCGAAAGTCCCTGCAAGTGCAACAACTACATGTCAATTCAAGATGGTAAATCATTAAATGGTAGAATCAAAATGTAATCAACCCTACTTTGAATGTTAAGGGTATTACGTCTCTGTCGTTTCGTTAATGCAAATACTTGGCCATCAGCTGATGAGCAAACTTCGATTTCAGATTGTGATTCTCTCGAGGCCTCAGCATGTTGTTGGCCTCTTCCTCTCGATGCAGATTTTTTTGTGGAAGTGACTCCATAAATATTTTCTGCATATAGAAAAGATTCAATCAGAAAAACTTAAAAATGACTACACTTGGTAAATACTAAAGATGGAATATGAACGATTAAAATTTTACCTATTGTTCCTCAAGTGGAATTGACAAATTCTTCATTGTCTCATTTGTGCAAGTTGGAGTTGGTTGATTTTTTAAATTATAGTAAGCCTCATAATAAAGAGCTAGGAGATAGTTGGTTGAATGAATAACTGGTTTTTCTGAAATTGTTGCATTGTTAATGTCTACCTTTATCTTGTTTGATAGAAATGTGCACCAGTCAAATTTTTTATTTCTGATTATTGCAAGAATGTATGCAATAGCCCAATTTGGAATGTCAGTTTGTCGACCGTACATAATAATTCGGCTTGAAATAGAGAAATCAAAGCAGTAATAAAGTGGTGTGCAACATCTTGCGTATCCACTCCTCGTCTTGATTTGCTGACATGAGTCTGTAAAATTCATAGAATCATAATCAATTTGAATTAATATTAAAAAAACATTCAAATGAGAGAAAATTAGACTTACAATCAACATTGAAACCATAACTAGATTCGAGGAAAATCTTGTCATTGTCAGTGAGGGTTGCTTTGGTTGTTACTATCGGCACATTTTTAAATGGGAGGCCTATCAATCGATGGATATCAACAGGTTCAACACCAAAGGAGAATGTACGGTGATCTTCCAATGTAACAGTAAAAGTATTGTTTTCTGTATTGTAGGACGAAAGTAGGTAGTTAAGAGTCTGGTGGTCAACCTCAAACTGGGGCATGCTAACAAGCCCTTGGAATTCGGATGCTACTATGGAATTCATGTATTCTTCATTCATTTCTATAACTGCATGTATGCGGGGCACATGGCATACGTATTGAATATTTCCCTTGGAGGCTCCTTTTGTTGGATCCTGGGGTTCATCTTGGGCACAGAAGCCATGACTTCGATTGTGATTGACATCAAGCGTACGTCACGATACCTGCAAAAAGTGCTCGAGAGAAGGAAATAATGTAGTATCCGGGAAAGGAGCATGAAAATGAGGGGTCGAGGTTGGTATTTATAGGGAAAATTAGGGTTTCGTGGCGGTTGTCACCCATCAACAACACTTTTTGTCGCGTCACGGCAAGGTGTTGTTGTCACCCATCAACAGTTCCTTGTTTTCACGCATGCGGCAATGACAGAGCTATTGAAAAGTGACAACAACATCTTGTTGTCGCACAAAAACAAGTGTTGTTGACGGGTGTCAGCGAGTGTGCCTTGTTATCATGCGGCGATAATGTTTTTTGATGGGCGTCGGCATGACACCTTGTTGTCACGTGACAACAAGGTTTTCTTGACAGTGTCAACAACACCTTAGTGTCACGTGATAGTAAGGTGTTGCTGATGCCCACCAGAAAAACCTTACTATTGTGTAGATTTCACACTTTCTCTCGAGTCTCTTGAACCTTCCAAGTGAATATTTCCTGCAGAAACCTACGAAAATTCGCCTTTGTTGCGAATGCGGCCAAAGGAATATTCATCGGGGATTTTCCACCTCCTTTTTCCAGGAGAGGCTTCTTGATGTTCTTCCCAAACTCATAACTCATCAATTAATCAACTTTCCATCTACTCATTTTTATCCTCCTTATCAGCTTGCAAAATATCATGGTCTCCCATATTGTAATTATCATCAAATCAACGAACATAATGACAATGATTGTTAGGTTTACTAATGAAGAATTAAACATCTTGAGCATCAAGGTTTCATCTCATTCACCACACAATGTTCTATTACATGGTCATCTCCACTTGTTACATCTCAATGGGTTGTTAAATCTGATTCATCTAATGAGCATCATGCCATTACTTCTAAGTTAATTCCGTAGGTGCCTAAGCAACCACCCCTCAACATTGATACGCCACCTCTTCTCGAATCATCTCTGGCATCACCAAGTCAACATAAGAAACCTCCTCTTAAGGATGATCTCACTCCTCTTCCGTTAAAGGTATCGACCACCTCACCAAGTTATACATAGCAATCACCGCCTAAAGTAAAGCTTGAAATTCCTACATCTACTATAGATCCTACATACGTTGACGATTGGGACCCAGATGACACTTACTATGATGATGAACCATTTGATGGTCACACTCCTCTATCACATCCAATCACTTTTGTCAAAGCTACTACTCCTACTGATGAACAAGACACATCTCAAATTCCGCCACCATCACATGGTCCTATTGTTGCTTTGGCCTACCATTGTGTTGGCCCTCTCTCTTATCATGACACAGACAACACTCTCCCACAATGGCATGGAACCTCTCATGTTGTTTCATAGTTCTCCATCATCATAGTGCATTTGGGGGACATAACACTTAATTTCCCCACCTTATCTTTGTCACCATATCTATAATCTTTTCATTTTCATCTATCAATCACACGTTCTAGCACTATCATTACCCGATGACGCACTCTTGTGCTTCAGTTCACACTTTTTTGTTGAGGATTATTATTACATTGAACCCCACACACTACATTATAGGAATTATACATTACATTTCATCACCCATACTTGTGCTTCGTACACCACACATTTTACATTTTACCTACATTTTCATTCATCACACATTTCTACTATTTTTCCAATATTTCTATCATCTACGAGTCTAGGATCATATGTTATTCATCTTACACATTACATACATTATTAGGGTATCTACGCGCATACTTACATCATACATTGCACATATCTACCTCATACACATTCTACATACTACGTTAGGTTACATTACATATGAGTCTAGCTTTATATTTCATCCCTACATTCTACATTACTACACATGTTACATCGTGTATTATACATTACATATTGTTTACCTTTAGCATCGCATTTTACACACGTGCATTTACAAACCCTACTCACCACATGGTCATTTATTCTCTACATGTTGCACTCACCACCCTATGACGCACTTTATTTCCTCGATCCATACTTGACTACGAGGGTTTACAAATCAAAATGGACCTTACACATTCAACATTCCACCTTTCATCATGTGCCATTACTAGCTTTGTGACATACGCTTTAGGTTAAATCGTCACATATTCTATCACCTTATGGTACATCACCACTCCCTACTATTTATCATGTAGTGACATGTGTTTTAGGCTACATCATCACCTATTTTATCATTTTCTAATCATCTACACCTTAGGTTATATCACAACACCCTCCTTACATTTTGTAGCGATATACGCTTAGTGCTAAATCATCACTCATTCATTCATCATATAGTGATATACGCTTAGTCTGAATCATCACTCATCCATTCCTCAATTCAAGATATATGCTTTGGCTATAGGGTCCATGCACATCCTTTCTATATGTCGCACCTCATCACCACTACATACACACTCATTACAGTGTGCTAGATACAAAAAATACTACTCGACCATTTCTTGATGACACACTCTTGTTTACAGTTCATGCTTGAATTTTGAGGGGGACAACAAAATGAATCTCATTACATACACTTCCATTCACTCAAGGGGCACACAGCTCCTATCATTCCATCTAGCATCCCATTCCATCCACCCACAACATATTGCATTGTCTTGGGGACATTTATTCTTTCTTGTTAGTTTTTTACATGCTCACTTTATTACACATGTTAGATTCATTTCTTATATGTCATTACCTATACCATCCACACATGCACGTTCATGCCTTTGTTTAGTGTGATCGCGAGATACTGAGGACTCCTATGCGGCGGCATGGATGCTTGCCTTCTACAATTACTATATTGGTCACTAGGGGCATCCACGTTCGTCTCATCCAAGTGCAATTGTTTCATTTTGTACTTAGCATCCTACATTACTTGATCATACACACTTTTGATATATTGGTTATTTCTCTAACATGATAATAGTTGTTCCATGTGCAGCACTTGTTTTACAGGATTATATGTTTCCATGACTACTTGTTTGTTTGTATGTACTTGTTTTCTATTGTTTGCTATTGTCTAAGGGCTTTTCCCTATGCTTTGTGTGCACACTTGCTTATTTTTACATCCATGATGGCCTTGCGTATCTTGCGACATCGCGAGTTATGTCCTATATTTGTAACCCATTTTTGCGGCTTACTTTGTCTTCTTGTGTGTATAAATTACTTCATTGTTTTCATAGTTTACACGTGTTTTCTATATGCATACATTATTTACTTACACTTGTCTTTGGCTAGCCTTCTTGTTTGTGTGTGCCTTGGTTTCTACCAATCACTTTCTAGGGTTCTAGTATACATGTGGTTGGTCCTCTTTTGGGGCTGCATGTATCCTATTTAGTGATGTCGCATGCACCCCAAAGAGGGGGGCATCATTTGGGGGTTTTACATACTAACACAGAGATTATACAGACACGGTTCATTTTTCTATAGCGAGTGGGTTCGGACCGGTCTCTGAACCTCATACACATTGGTTTTATAGGACATGGCGTCCTTAGCATTTATGGGAAAGCAGATTATATGCTTGGGGGTTACGGTGGGTTCACCTCCTATATTACTTCAACAGTGGCGTCGATCGCCCAAAAACTAGGATACTACAAAGATCTCTCCACACACATTTCAGCAGAATCAGTTAGAGCTTGGAGAACACAGAGAATTTCCTTCTGCACCCTTTCTCTCGACACGGATCAGGTGCACATGTTCCATTTACAATTTTTCATTTTGTGTATTTTACATCTACATATAAATTTTTATTTCACATAGGATTTTTACATACATACATATTTGACTACTTGATCATTTTCTCCTTGCAAGTCTAGTTGTATGAGAAAAATTTGGGGCAACAACAACAACAACATCCTGATATCATATGCTTTATTAACCATATAGGTACACTACACACTGAAATAGCTACACACGCGTTCCGCCCTAGGTTCACTCTCATCACCTTTTTATTTGCACATTTTCATCTTTATTTTCCATGCTCCTCCATCTTATTTTTGTCATTCCACACTTTTGTCTAGTCCTTTGGTGCGTTTCTACTACACTCTTCATGGACATCAAGTACACATTTCTATCTACTTTATGTTACCGAGCTTTCAGCTCACCAACATAAATTGGGGGAAAATGTAGTCACAAAATCATGCACTTTAGACATTTATTTATCATGGTCTCATACTACTATTTATAAGGTTCTTGAGTGAAGAAAGTACTAATTAACCCCATCTTTTTACCATCTTATTTTACTTTTATTTTGTCATTCCCACACATTTTTATCTACATGCCCAGTTTGTTTCGACACTTTCCCATCATTTTAGCCTCGGTATTGCGGTGCCCAAGGTAGTGGTGGGGCACCTAGGCGCACCGGTCCCACCTACGGTGCCCGATCCTTTCTATACTTTCCCACCACTTTTTGGGCTCTTTCTAGCCATTTTTCATCCTTATCTTTTTCTTAGTCGATTGTGTTGGGGTTAATTTAGGAATTATATCAAGAGAACCCTATAAATATAAAGTTATGAGACCATACTAAGGGACACGACATCATTTTAGTATTATCACTCATCTAGAGTTGCATCCATCTATTGCATTTGCATCCACATAGCTCCATCATCAAGGCACAAGCTAGGAGTCTACATCACACTTCATAGGGGGAGGATTCTATTCTATTCCATGCACACATTCTATTACATTTTCTACATTTAGTTATTTCTCGCTACTTCACAAAGTGCGACTGGCATAAGAGCACCTAGGGCATGACATGCACACTCTCACTAGAACTACATTTAGATCTGAAACGTGATGCAACGCTATAGAGTATTAAGCCTTTGTTATGGTAGTGAGAGTCGAGTCTAACCCATTCATTCTGCATCTTTATTTTTAGGGTTTTATACTCCTTATCTTCTTACTGATTCTCTACATTAACTAGGATTATTGGCGACATACAACGCCAGACAACGAACCTAATACGACACACGGTGATGGTTTCAGACCACCTTCCGATCCTATGAGAACCAGTTTCGGAACTTTTACGTAGACCGAGGCACCCAAATTGCATATCCACTCAGATCCTCTAGATCTAGCCTTTAAGGGACCTCTGCACAACCCCTCCTACTTTATTTTTCTCCGAGTCATCTTTGTGACACTGCTGCATGAGACATCCTGTAATCGGTTGAGTTCTTTCCTCGCCTCCTTCTTGCATATTAGGGTTTTACTTTATTAGTTTTATCATTCAATAATTTCTAAATTACTTTATCACATTTATTTCTGATTTCATGTCCTCTAGATTATATTAACTATCCCCATACTAACCTCTTATATTAATCAAATTTTAGTTAGTTAGTATAGCTACTCTATAGGGTTCGAGGAAGGAAGATATCTTTTGAGAAATATAAACGAATTCAAAGAAAGCAAGTGAGATTTTTGGATCCTCGAAACTAATGAAATCATATTTTCCCTAGCTAATAGTTGCAAATTCCAAGAACCGTGCACTAATGATATCAAGGGAGTACATTAACAATTGAAGTGAATGTTATTTATTCATGATGATTTTATAGGCATTTTTGACCTTTTATGGATTCGCATTTACGATGTCTATTTTTAACAATTGTCTCTAGATTTGTAAAAAATCACACAATTTTATAAAACACCGTCTTGTAAATTTTGATTACTCATGGAATATTATTTTATGAAATTATATCTAATTTTACTCTTTAAAATCTATTAATATCTCAATTCTGATGTTTATGGGTAGATATATTGCATTTGTGATGTATAACAACTTTCTATAAACCAATATATTGCATTGTGTCTAAATTGAAACAATGCAAAATAACTTGTTTGGTTATTTCCATATCACTTAGAACATACATTTCCATGCCATATATTATCTTGAGAACTTCAAAAAAGCATCATGGTTGTTTGATGTCAACTTTTGTATCCTAGTAACTTCAACAATAATACATTATCCCTATAAGATAAATAAGAAGTTTGGCATATTTGATACAAATTTATAATCAATATACATGTTTGGGGATGTTTTTGTGTCATTTTCTCAAGCTCATTCAACCCCTTGGATGATTTTTGTTCCATGAGAAAACCAATTTTATGCAACTCACCCCAAAGGAGGATCTATGAAGAAATAGACCTAGCGAGGAACTAAAGGAAACCATTGATATTCAAGTTGGCCATACCCACTTCTCACAATGAGTGTGTTATATCAACCTTCCAAATACATGTTTTCATTATCGGTCTTCAAGCCACATAATTAGCTAATACCTCTTGATGGTATAATCATAATCAATGCCATAAGAAAAAAATGCTACAAATGTTAGAGCTACATGGGGATTCTTAGACCATCATTTCCAACAAGAAAAAGTATGCGGCCTCTTGTGGAACCGCCAAACCACCAATTGTTGTATATCGACCCATATTTGGGTCTAGGAAAACTATATCCACCACCACCAACAAGACAAACAATCAACCAAAGATCCAAATGGCCCCATCTATTCCACATACCCCACAAGTTATCACCGCCATTATTCCCTCACAGGACCACGACCTTATCCTCACATTCATCACAACCTCACCCCATGGTGACTCCCTTACAACTTGGCGAGGACCACAAATTCGTCCTTCGCCTATCTCACAATCCATCAACCTTTAGAGATGAGGATTATGTTCAACGAAAATGGTGTTCGTTGCAATTTGGTGATTTTATGTCAAATAACCAACATGAACATTCATTGGCTAACAATTTTTCCACCCTTCAAGACCTGGATAAGGGGTTCAACATGCATCTTGATATTTAATAGTGATTGCACACTTTTGGAGTGTCAAGGCCTTACTAAACTGACCCTTGCAAGTATATGATCATGGAAAATTGTTATATTTCTACAACATGTAAATATTATTCTTATAAGAAGTTAAACTCTCGGGATTTCTCCTATAGTTTTTGCTCAACCTATTAGTCCAAGAGCTATTTGTCAAATGTCCAATCACGACCACTGGTAGATGAGGCATCATCACTTTGTACTCTTACTAGATCTTTCTCAGAATGCCATTTCTTATATATCTAACCCTACCCATCAATTTGTGTGGACCCTTTTAGATTTCGATGAGCTTATTCTTGGGCTTTCTAACCTTTATAATTCTAATGATGTTGTGGAACCTACTCAACTATGGAGATCTACATTGGATCATATCTAAATATTTCAACATGTTTAAATACTATGAAGACAAGGAAGGTTGCATCCCGATGTGTTGGTGTTCCCATGAAAGGGAAACCTAGTTCTATATGCACAAAAACTTTTAATTTTTACATGACCACCATAAGAATGATGCATTGGACTCATCCTAGTTCACTTTGTCTAGTTTTATAGGGATTCAAGACATAGCGATGAAGAAACTAAATTAGGTGTTATTGGATAAACAATGTTTCCTATTTTTTGTGTGATAATGGTCTTTATGTGTTTGTCATTGATGGAGTAACCCTTATGGACCACTCCCCCATATAATTTTGCATTGAATGGGACACTTCCCAGCCAAAAAGGCATAAGTCCCAATTATCTCTTAACACAACTCATCTCAAACATGAGAGGATTTTGGGATACAATAGGATATTTTGGAACATAGTCCCCCACCCTCAACTAGATATTTCTTAGGTTAAAAGGTAGATGGATGTCCTCTCCTACATCACCACCTTATGAAAAATAAGCTTGAAATGAAACTTTTCTCCTCGAAAAAATTATAATAATTCTTGACAAAATATCAAATTGCAGAAGTATGATATGTTTTCTAACATTATTATATTGTTAACTGAAAAATTATGTCGAATTACGATAGATCTATATGCTTTCTAACAAGCTAAACTGCTACATGCATGTTTTATTTAATAAAACTAAGAAGAACTTTCAAATCTGCAACTACGGTTAAATAATATTAATTAATATTTAAAACATGATTAATTAAATTTCTTTTAAAATGGTGCGAGAAAAATCTAGAGACACGAGGCATGATTATGTGGGTTTCTCCAAATAAATACATCCTGACACCGAGTCAGAAATTAACCATAAAAACTAGACCATTTCAGGTCCGAGATAGTTTTGTGAAGATAAAGGACAATAAAAGTGTCAATAATTCATTGGAAAAGATATCTAAAGTCGACACGTGGATAAAATAGCATATATGTGGTGCTTTTTTATTTGATTGCACTTCGTAGTGCAACATTTAAAATCAAAGACCAATTAATAACAAGAGAGTATATTAAACCGCACATACTTGTAACCTTCATAATGGTTTGCATTTTCACATACATACGAGTTATGGAAAGGAAATACGACATGAAAAATAACATACACAAACTCTATTGGCTCGCATTCAGAAAAATCGAGAAAGAAACGTAACATGCGAAATCGGTGGCTAAATCTTATTGGTTTTGGTTTCGCATGGGTCAAAAAAAAGTTATCTAAATTCGGAATCCCAAAAGAACGTGGGTGCTATCATTGGTTCATACTTCGTAATGCTCAAAAAGGACGGAAAAGGTCGACATTGTGAAGTTATATGGTGCTTTCTCATAGGCTAGAATCTTCGCAATAGTCAGTAAGTCTAACAAGACAATAACACATGGGTTTCTCTAATTGGTTAAAGCTTCACAAAAGTTAGAAAAGATCTAGCAAACTCTAACACAGTGAATCACACATGGAGCATCTTAATTGTCTTGAACTTTGCAATATTACATATTGTATTGGTGTTGAGGAAGACTTAAAAATATAGACTTAAGCATATCTAAGGGAACTTTCAAGTCCAAAGCATAAAAAGATAGAAAATACAACAAACACGACTATAAAATACTAAAAATAGTTAATTTAGCCTGAAACACCATTAAATTGTAAGATTATTCTTTAATTACGATCAAATACATGAATACAGGCTTAATTTGCTTTAAATCATACAAGATCTTTTAATTAACAAACATACATATGTAAATTTAAGAATTTTATTAACTAATTTCCTGCAATTCACCATTTTTGATAACATAAGCACGTATTTATAAGATATATATAGCAAAAATATACATAATACATTTAATCACTCATTTATCAAAGTAAAACAGAAAAATTAACTGCTTCCATTAGTTGTTTATGTAATTTACATAGTTACAAAGAGATTTATATAGTTTATAGAGAGATAACTTATTTGAGTCAATTAATTAGGAATTCCAATGTAGAGAGAGGTAAAGGATCACGAATTCTAGTAAAAAAATCCAATTACAAAGAGAGAACATTGATCAAGAATTCTTAATACAAAATTCCAATGCATCCATAGGTTAAGAGACACCCAGTGTGGCTGCTACATGAGAGGAAAATGTTATACACCCCGTGTATTTTCTCCTTTCCTGGCCAGGAACCATCTGAGGTTATACTCTGTACCCCCGGTTAAGACACCACTGGTGCCCCTCTCTTTTTCCCACCACCTACCAGTAACCTGGTCAACTTTGGAATTACTTACACAAACTAAATTTACAAAGTCCTTAAGACTCTTTTTACAATTGTTCTCTTTCTTAGAATCGTAAACACAATTCCTTTTCTCTCACACATTTATTTGTTCTTGTATTCATGTTCTCTTTTTTTACATTTATATCCCTTTTACAATACATCACAGGTGGTAACGAACCAACCCAATGTTTTGCACACCTTTTCATAAGTTAAATTAAGCATATTTAATCAAATTCTCGGGATATTCATTCCCCAATATTAAGCCAATAGCCTTATTACAATATCTTTGTTACAATTAATGTTAAGCCAAACTTGTCTTTAACATTCCAACAAGTCTTTAATGCTTATAAATCTTTGGGAATTTAGTCACATAACATTTCTCCCCCTTGAATCATCTGTCCTCAGTAGTGCCAAGTCTATTATGAAAATCACAGAACAAAACACAAGTCATTAGCTAAACAATTCAGGATATTGTTCTTTTAAGAAATCTTCTCTTTCCCATGTAACACTTTCAACATCACAGAAAGTCCATTTTACTTTAACCTCTTTAATTTCTTTATTTCTAAGATTCTTATTCCTTCTATCCAGAATCATTTTAGGTTCAATTTTGAATTCACATGTAGGCTCAATAACTATATTTTTCCAATCAATAACATGATTAGCATCATACACATATTTCTTTAACAAACTTACATGAAACACATTATGAATTCTAGACAATTCAGGAGGTAAAGCAAGTCTATAAGAAAGATTTTTATTCTTTCTAGAATTTCAAAAGGTCCACAATAGCAAGGAGCTAACTTAGCATATTTTCCTAATTTCAAAGAACTCTTCTTAAGTTTAACTCTAAGAAATACTTGATCACCTATTGCAAATTCTCTAACATATCTTTTTGAATCAACCCAATGTTTATACCTATCTTGGGTAGATTTCATGTTTTTTTAGCTTTATTTATAATTTCTTCCATTTTTTTAAATTATAGTTGCATACCATGATCTATGTTCAAGGTTTTACCATGAAATAGGAGTAGTGCATTTCCTACCATACACAACTTCGAAATGGGTCCTTTTGGTTGTATGTAAACTCAATCAAATGTAGATATTGTTTCCAATTTATAGGTTTTCCACGTGTATACATTCTAATCATATCTTCTAATATTTTATTTAATCTTTCAGTTTGACCATCGACTCGGGGTGATAAAAAGATACTAAAGCTCAAACTAGTACCCAATTCATCAAATAAAGATCTCCATAAAGAAGAAGTAAATCTAAGATCTCTATCAGTTATTAAATCTTTAAGAAGACCATGCAAATGAAAGATTTCTTTAGAAAACAAATGAGCTATATCAGAAGTAGAGGTTTTGAATTTGGTTGGTAGAAAATGAGCCATTTTTGTCAATCTATCAACCACAACAAGAATAACATCATGACCATTCTTGGTCTTAGGTAAACTTGTAATATAGTCTATACTAACTGACTCTCATTCCAATCAAAAATAGCCAAAGGTTACAACAAATGGGTTTACTACATTTTTCAGTTTAACCTTTTGACAAGTCAAACACTGTTGCACATGCTTCCTAATGTCTTGCTTCATCCTAGGCCAAAAATAATTCTTTTTACTAACCGGTAAGTTTTTGAAAACCGGGATGTCCATCTTTCGAAATATCATGAAAATATCTCAAAATTTGTTGTCTTAAACTAGGAAGATTATGAATACACAATCTACCTTAATAATACAACTATCCATTCACTTTAAGCAAATAGGAAATAAGCATATCTTTTAAACACACATTTGATGTTCCATTTTTCAAACCACGATACAATTCAGCAAAATAGCTATCATTAAACAATGCATCATTTTTTTTCTTGATCATACTGACTTTTTCTAAATACAAAGCATTTGAAAACATTCTTTTCCTACTTAAAGCATCCATGCAATCAATTTTTTTACCAGAACATATTGTATTTCAAAATCATACTGACTTAACAATTCTACCCATCTTCTTTGTCTCATATTTAACAAGCAAAAATATAATGTAGACATTTATGATCAGTTTTCAAAACAAATTTACAACCTAACAAATAATGTCTCCAAATTTTCAAAGCGTGAATTATCCTTCAGTTCCAAATCATGAGTAGGATAATTCTTTTCAACAAGCAACAATTTTCTAGACCCAAAACATACAACTCTACCATCTTGCATTAATGCACAACCAATCTGGAACCACAAGACATCGGTACCAACGGAGAAAGGCTTAGAAAAATCATGAATACATAATACAAGCGCACTTGTTAATGCCTCTTTTAACTTATTTACAGTAATTTCATAAATATATAGAAAAAAAAATTAACATATTAATCTTGTAAAATATGTATTATATGCCATCGATATTGGACGTCTCAATACAAACACAAAGATGTCCTCAAGTGTCATTTTGATATGCATATAATAATATTTTAGTAATCACATACTAAGAAAAGGGTTATCAATAACATATATATCTTCATTATTCATTTTAAGCTCTTTTTTAAATTTGATGAGACTAATAGATAATAGATCTTGAAAAGATAACCTAATCATAATGCAAGAATAATCACATACATGTCTAAGAGATGTCAAAAACATCATGCACTAATGTCATAAATGTGGCTAGAGCATTTGTTAGTCAAAAGGAATAACAACAAATTCATAATGTCTATATCGATAGTTATGGGTTCGATTTTTCGTATCAACAATGAGCATAAACTTTCATATTTTCGTTACCTTCTTTACACTTATCATCAATGTTTTGATTTCTATTCATATCCCAATTTTCTGTGAATCCATTCCGTCCAAATTTGATTTATCACATCGTCATTCGTGTATATACATAATTTTTATCTTTGTGATAAAATCACCATAAACTTTTACTTCACATCATTTTCACCTTTCTTTTATCAATTAAACAAAGCAAAACGTCTTTTAATGAGGATAATTAGCTCTGATACCAAATGAAATGCAACTTTTCTCCTCGAAAAATTTCTAATAATTCTTGACAAAATATCAAATTGTGGAAGACTGATACGTTTTCTAACATTCTTATATTGTTAACTAAAAAATTATGTTAAATTACGGTAGATTTATATGCTTTCTAACAAGGTAAACCGATTCAAGCATGTTTTATTTAATAAAATTGAGAAGAACTTTTAAATATGTGGCTACAAGTTAAACAATATTAATTAATCTTTAAAACACGATTAATTAAATTACTTTTAAAATGGTGCGGGAAAATCTAGAGATATGTGGCATGATTCCATGGGTTTCTCCAAACAAATACATCCTACAAACACGAGTGTCTTGGAATTAACCAAAAACACTAGACCATTTCGGGTCCTAGGATAGTTTTGTGAAGAAAAAGTAAAATACAAGTGTCAATAATTCATTAGCAAAGATATCTAAAGTCTTCAACATGACGAAAAATAGCATATATGTGGTGCTTTTTTATTCGATCACACTTTGCGGTCATGCAACATTTAAGACCAAAGACCAATTAATAACAAGATAGTATATTAAACCGCACATACGTGTAACCTTCCTAATGGTTCACATTTTTGCATACCGGTACGCTGATTATGGAAAAGAAATGCGACATGCGACAAAATATGGACAAACTTTATTGGCTCGCATTTTTGACAAATATGACAAAGGAACGTAACATGTGAAATCGGTGGCTAACTCCTATTGGTTCGAGTTTCGCATGGGTGAAACAAGCTATCTAAATCCTAAATCCGTGAAGAACATGGAGTGCTATCATGGGTTCATACTTCACACAACTCATATAGGATTGACAAAGGTCGACATTGCAAGTTATATGATGTTTTCTCATTCGCTAGAATCTTCGCAATAGTCGGTAAGTCCGACAAGACAATAACATGTGGATTTCTCTTATTGGTTAAAGCTTTACAAAAGTCAAAAGAGATCTAACAAACTTTGACACGATGAATTACACATGGAGCATCTTAATTGGCTCAAACTTTGCAATAATACATATTGTATTGGTGTTAAGTTGGACTTAGAAATAGAGACTTAAGCATATTTAAGGGAACTTTCGGGTCTAAAGCATAAAAAAACAGAGAAAATACAACAAACACGACTATGAAATACCAAAAACTATTAATTTAGCTGAAACACCATTAAATTGCAAAATTATTCTTTAATTGAGATCAAATACATAAATACAAGCTTAATCGCTTTAAATCATACAAGATCTTTTAATTAAGAGATATACATATGTAAATTTACGTGTTTTATTAATTTATTTCTGCAATTCACCATTTCTAATAACATAAGCATGTATTTCCAAGATATATATAGCAAAAATATACATAATGCATTCAATTGCTCATTTATCTAAGTAAAATAGAAAAATTAGTTGTTTTCCATTAGTTGTTTAACAAAATTTACATAGTTACAAAGAGATTTATACGGTTACAGAGAGAACTTATATGAGTCAATTGATTAGCAATTCCAATCTTTGAGAGAGGACAAGGATCGGGAATTCTAGTATAAAATTCCAATTACAAAGAGAGAGAACATTGATCAGGAATTCTTAATAGAAAATTCCAACGCATCCATAGTTTAACAGACACCAAGTTATGGCCACCTATGAGAGGAAAATGCTATACACCCTGTGTATTTTCACCTTCCCCTATCCAAGAACCATCTCGAGGTTTTACTATGTACCCCGGTTAGGATACCGTTGATGCCCCTCTCTCTTTCCTACCACCTACCTGTAACTTGGTCAGCCTTGGAATTACTTTCATAGACTAAATTCACAAAGTTCTTAAGACTCTTTTTACAATTGTTATCTTTCTCATAATCACAAACACAATTCCTTGTCTCTCATACATTCATTCGTTCTTGTATTCATGTTCTCTATTTTTACATTTATATCCCTTTTATAATACATCACAGGTGGTTATGAACCAACACAATGTTTTTACACCTTTTCATAAGTTAAATTAAGCATTTTTAATCAAATTATCGGGATATTCATTCTCATATCAAGCCAATATCCTTACTACAATATTTTTATTACAATTAATCTTAAGCCAAACTTGTCTTGAACATTCCAACAAGTCCTTAATGCCTATAATGCTTCAAGGATTTAGTAAAAAAAAATCTTAATCATACGACGATGCATTTATGATGTTTCTTATCATGAATTTCAAATATCTTTGTCGGATCTAGACCATTCACCTTTCACCCTTCAACTAAATACGAGTTGTCTTTTGGAGGCATAAGCTCGAGGTGGAAGAGGCATATAATGCTCAAGGAGCCCAATTATGTGATCTTATGATTTAGCTAAAGCTGGGTGATGGAATGCCCGAGATAATTATTTTCTCTCCTCTGTCAAGGAAATCATACACTACTGATGAAGTGTTTCTGAACCCAAGTTTTTTCCCCTACTCGTAAAAGGAACAATAAAAAGATCATTCTAAGCCACAAAAACTCAATCTTGATAAAGCATCACGCTCAATGAGATGAAAGCAAGTCACCAAAATAAATTTACAAAACCTTTGAGACAAATGAATAACAATATCATATATTATTATGGAACTCTATACAATATAATGAGAAGGGTCCTTGCTTATATAGGCAAAGAAGATCAATCTAAAAACTAGTCAAGGCCATAAATCAAGGAAAAAACTAGTCAAGATCATAGATCAAGGAAAGAACTATACTTAACAATTAGATAATATCTTCCTAATATCTAAATAAGATAAAAGAAATATCCACACAATAGTAGGTGAGGATAGATAAAAGAGAAGGTAAATAAAGTACTTAGGTAAACATGAGCTAAGGTAAACAACACTGCTTTAACACCCCCTCAATTGAAGTTAGGGGCCCAAAACATAAGTGGCATATCCACGGTATGAGTCTTGGCAACAAGGCTTGACCAAGCACTCATGTACAATATATCCATGAAGAAATCTCTAACCAAAAGTAGGAAATAATTTTGTTAGAAGGAAAGAAGAAGAAATGTGTTCTCATGAACACCCCCAAGAACAAATTTTGAAACCCCAAGCATGCCACACAACTCAAGGTAGCGAGGTGATGCAAAAAGGCTTTGTAAAGATGTCAAGCAACTTGTTGTTGAGTCAGAATGTACTCTAAGCAAAGAACTCCATCTTGAATGTGTTGATGAATGAAGTGTATATGAATCTCAATATGTTTGGTCTGTTGGTGCTCAACAAGGTTGTGAGAAATGTGAATTACACTTTGGTTGTCACACCAAAGTACAGTCGATGAATCTGTGGGAATCCAAACTCTGTCAATAATTGTCAAAGCCAAAGAATCTGCTAACTCGATAAAACCATTTCCCTATAATATGCCTCTAAAGATGAAAGTGCAATAGCTTGTTGCTTTTTACATGCCCAAGCAACTGGAGATGAACCAAGAAAAAAAAGGTATCCGAAGTGGGCGTCTGTCATCAATAGAACCCACCCAATCGAATCGGTATATCCAACCAACTAAGTAGAAACCCTCATGCAATGTAGTCCAAAGTGGGAAGTTCGCTGCAAATAGCGCCAAATCCTTTTAGCAATCTGTTAGTGATTGTTATAAGGAGAATGTATAAACTAAGATACAAGCCATACAGAAAATGAAATATCAAGGCAAGTATGTGGCAAGTACATGAGACTTCCAACCAACTACCTATACAATGTAGGATCACAAAGTGGAGTGGTACATGTGGAAGTAAGAGTAACCCCAAACTGAAAAGGAGATGGACTTAGCTTGCAATTTGCCATATCAAAACGTTGAAGAATATCATGGATGTACTTTTGTTGACTCAAATAAATCCCTAAATTTGTCTAAGAAATCTACAAACCAAGGAAATAATGCAATAACTTGATATATGTCATGTCAAACTATGATGAAATATCCCTTTGTATATTTTAAATGTGGGAAGAAGAGCGACCGGTAAGTAGAAGATTATTAACATACAAGAAAAGTATCATAATATCCTCAATAACATACTAGAGATATATTGTAGGATCAAAGTGGAAGTGAACAAAACCAGTAGAGAGAAGAAAAGAATCCATCTTCTCATACAAATTTCGAGAGGCATGTTTGAGATCAGTAAAGAGACCTTCTGAGTCTACAAACAAAAGAAGAGTCATGAACGAATCCAGAAGTTTGTTCCACGTATATTTCCTCTTGTAAATCTCCATGTAAGAAGGAACTCTTCACTTTTATATGGTATATGGGCCACCCTGTGATGCAAGTAATGACAAGTACAAGGCATACGGAATCCATCTTGGCGATGAGTACAAAAGTCTCGAGTAATCAATACCTTCAACTTGTGAAAAACCCTTTGCAACAAGGTGATCCTTGTATTTGTCTATGGGCCCATCAACTATGTATTTGGTTCAAGTATACCCACTTACACCTAACCATGTCTCTTCCTTTAGGAAGAGATATTAAATCCCAAGTATTATTCTTCATCAAATAAGAATACTCATTCGTCATCATATCATCCCATTCCCGTATCCCATGAACCGGTGAAAAGAGCTGTGGATCCTTATAAACCGCCTAACACAAAAGTTCGGACCACCGTAGAATGTGCATGATGATGCCTAGTGGGTGGAAGATCATGTATGAAAATTGTTGCCTCGAAATTGTAGTACGATCTCACTTAGGCATATTGATAATATCGGTGGGAATAGGATCCTTGTCGATATAACCTCCTCAAAGAAGGGACAGTCAAGATGAGATAAAGAATAAGTAGGTGTGGAAAAGATGAAGAACCATGAGGAGCGAAGGGCTTATCAAAGCTGAACAAGTGTTCGAAAGAGAACCTCATGAGTATCAAGATATAAAATTCGATAAGCTTTCATGACCTCACAATACCATACAAAGATCAAGGATTTTATCCTCTTATCCAAGGCTTTCCTTTTCTTCTTTGGCATAAAATTGAAGCATGGCTCCCAAAGACTCGAAAAAATGAGACGTCGGACTTAGTTTTCGACCATGCTTCCTCTTGATTCAAATTTTCAAGGGCTTTGTGTGGTGTGCGATTTTGAATGTAGCTAGCACAATTAACTACTTATGCCAAAGTATAAAGGAGGTAAATCTCTAGAATGCATCATGCGATTAGCCATTTCCTTCAAAGTTCGAGTTCTTTCGTTATGTTAAGTCATTCATTTGTGGAGCATGAGGAACATAATACTAGTGAATAATGTCATGAGTTGTCAAAAATCATAAAAATATTTGTTGAAGTACTCCCCTCATTATCGGTCTGCGAAGGTTCTTTATGCAACGAGAAGATTGTTTCTCGACCAAAGCCTTAAAGACTTTGAAGTGTGAAAAATATCACTTTTGTACTTGAGACAATAAACCCAAGTATACTTTGAGAAATTATCAATAAGGTAAGTGTATACTTGGTTCCATTAAAGGAGGTGGTAGGAAAAACCATCAAATCACTATGCACAAGCTCAAGTGGTGAAGAAGCTCTCTTGGACAAATTCTTAGGGAATGGATCTTGGTATTCTTTCCATAATGCAAAGCCAGGACAAACTCTCTCAAGGCAATAAACTCTAGGAAGACCATCAACCATACCATGAGTGCTCAACTCCTTCAAATATTTGTAATTGAAATGCCAAACTTCTTGTGTCAAATCTTATTTTCGAATTTGCATGAGAAACCGAACTTGTCCCTACGGAGGAAGTGTCATCAAAACCTTAAAAGTGATATAGTTTAGAACCATGATCAACAATACATTGAACAACAAGTGAATGAGGCTCCAACAAGGTTTGTACATTTTTCCCTTGTGTAAAAGTCACTATTTTTCCTTTACCGCAATGACAAATTTGATATGTAGAAAGAAAATTTGTAGTGATGTTAGGAACATGCAATGCATCTTGGATATTGTCGCCATCAAGGTGTATATCACATTTTCCTTAACATAAAGAAAGGAAGAATCTTCAACCTCAATTTTGAAAGTAGAATTCAAACCTAGAGATACAAAAGACTCCTTAGAAGAAGTCATGTCATGAGAAGCACGGAATCTATAACCCAACAATCTGTAATTGTTGGTGAGATCTCCTTATAAGATTAAGTGTTTTCAATGCTCATTGGAAGGAGGTGGTGTCGAGATAGAGATTTTGTGTTTCTTGATTTGCATCCTCTAAGGCTATCATTCACTCGTAACACCTATGTTCTTCTTAACCACTACCCCCACAAAAAGAGAATGAAAAGTTAGACGTATTCTTAGATTTAGAAGACTCTTTGGGTTTAGAGTTGTTTTCTTTGGGTTTAGGAGCATTTTGAGATGAAGAAGGGCTGAACTTGGATTTACCTTTTGGTCTTCCTTTGTCCTTAAGATTGGATGTTACAAATGTTTTTTAAGAGAAGGAACTCTCAAGGTTAATAGTTTAGATTCTTCCCTAATAAGTCTTTCACAAAATGTTTCTAAGGTAGGCATTTGGAATGTGCCACCTAAGGCATCCATAATAGAAAACGATAGAAGCAAATATTTGGAATGGACCTCTCAACTTAGATAGAATTAAGTAAACACGCTCTTCATATTTCTTATCTATTCCACTTTCATTCAATTGTGTGAACAAATTCTTGAACTTAGTAAGATAGTCTATAATTGATGGAAAATCTTCAATACTAAGAGAGGTGATCTCAATTTTAAGTTGCATGACTCTCATGTAATTCACCTTACCGAATAAGCCCTTCAATTTATCATATATTTTAAAAGGAGAGCCGCATGTTTCCAAATGAAACAAAATACTATCACTTACATAGATTCCTATCAAACTCATACACTCATCAAATTTGCATTGAGTCTTGAGATTTCTCATATTCTCTAGTGAACATTAGTTGTTCTTAAGAAGTTAAAGCCCATAATCGTTAGTATTTAATGATTGTTTTCATTCTTGATTTCCATGTGTGGTAATTATGTGTTCTTTGGTTCAATTTGATCTAGTGTAGAAGTAGATAAAGACATCATTCTCAAAATCACCAAAAAGCATGCAAGAATCAAGGAATTCCTTTTATGGACTACGCCGAAAATGACTTTTCGCGTCTAAAATAACACCTCGAATTTCCAAAATTGCATGGGCCAAACACAAGAATCAAAGCATGTACAACCAAATAAGGAAAAATCTACTTCCGAAAAAAACGTTAAATTCTCGCAAAAACACAAACTCGCAAAAAACGAAGAAAAATCCAAGATCGAACTTGAAAAACCTAGAAAAAACCATAAAGCAAGTTTTTTTCGGACCTTCTGTCACACCGACACAAATTCCCAAGTGGATCGATACGTGTATCTATCTCTAGAAAACCAAAAAAACTCAAATAATCAACTATCTCCATTAATGGCCAAGTTTGTAGTCATTTTCGGGGTTTTGCCATCTTTTGAATCACATAGAACCCTCTGTTTTTCATAAAATGTACGTTGCAATAGAATAATAAGAAATTCTAAATATATGAATATAAAAACTTGTTTTTGCAAAATAAAGCTTACAAATGAATGTCAACATCAATCCCATGCTCGATACCATAAAAGGAACAATAAGCGAAGTCGTTCCAAGCCACAAATAACTCGAATGCTAATTAAACATCGCACTCAATAAGCTAAAAGCAATTCACTATAATTACTTTAAAAACCTTTACAAACAAATGAATAACAATATCATATATTATTATGGAACTATATATAGTACAATGAAAAGAGACCTTGCTTATATAGGTAAGGAAGATCAATATAAAAACTAATCAAAGCCATAAATCAAGGAAAATAACTAAACAAAGAATTAGTCAAAACCATAAATTAAGGAAAGAACTATACCTAACAACTAGATAATATATTCCACACAAATAGATAAAGATAAATAAAAAAGAAGATAAAAAAATACATAGGTGAACATGAGCTAAGGTAAACAACCTACTCTAACAACTCCCGAGATTGTTCTCTTTCAATTTCTTTACGTTGGCCCCTACAAACTCTTTAAAGCCTAGAGAGTACCCTATGACAGACCCCTCATTGTGGATGATCTTACAAAAGTCATCATGTTGATGGTCACTAACAAATCCCCCAACATTGATGGTTTTCCTTGAGAATTCTATCAAACCCTCTACAATACGGTGGACCCGACCTCCTCAAATTTTATTTGGAAGCCCTACAAAACAACATTCTGGGAAAAAATATTAACTATGAAAATATTAAGTTCATTCCCAAAGCAAAGATCTTGAGCTTATCACCAATTGGCAACCCACCACTATGTTGAATGTGTCATACAAGATCATTGTCAAAGCTCTTGTTCTTAGATTGTGAAATTTGTTTGCTCGCATTGTCAAGAGTGAACAAAAAGGATTCATACAACACACATTCTTCACAATGTAATTGTTGTCTAGGAAGTTATGGAATGGGCTAGAATCTCTAATCAAAAAACACTTTATCAAAATTGATTTGGAGAAAGCTTATGATAGGGATTGAATGGCATTTTATTATTCACGTGTTGCAAGCCCTAGGTTTTGGTCTCATATTTGTTCAAATTGTCAATATGTCGTTCCAACATGTCAATGCCTACATCACCACTAATGGAACTCAATCTCATAAGTTTGGTATGTTTAGATCCATCAAAGATGGTTGCCCTTTGGCCCCCTCCCTTTATGTGTTAGTTGTTGAAGCTTTTACTTACATCCTTGCTAGGTATTCATCTAGAAGTTTGGTTAAAGGCATTGCCCTTCCTCATTCTAACAACTCACAAAACAATCATTTGGTTGATGTTTATCTTCTCTCTCCTTGAAGAAGAGAGTAGAGTATCCAATGCCATGGAATGCCTTGATATCTTTTGTCCGGCCTTTTGGCTCCTCCACCCAATGGTAAAAGACCCAATGTTATAGACAATCCATTTCCCTTGCTCCCACAGGGCTTCAAAGATGCCAATGGCAATGGATTAAACATGTGTGCAATTCAAATTTCTCAACATTTCTTGTTTTTCAAGCTTCTCCCGTCGAGTTGTGTTTTTATGTGGTCTATAGAGGGGATAGAAAATATCATATTGGATCACCAAACGTCCTTGCATGGTAGAAAATATTCATATATGCTCCAAAGTACTTGTTGCGACTCACGTACTATTCCTCTCATTGGGTGCCTTGAAAGGATGTCTATGATATGTTGAGAAAGCTCTTGAGGGACTCTTTATGGGTTGCCTCACGAATATAGAAAAGATTTTCATAGAAATGCTTGGGACTTACGTGCTAGGGCTAATTGATATCAAACTTCAAGGACATGCTCTCAGTACTAGCTGAATTACTAAAGGCTTAGAGGGATATGAGGCTTAGAATATCTTATTAAGAAACTACATCTTACAAGGAACCCTCTTGCAAAGAAAGCATGGAGGGGTCTAGATTTTCAAACTCTCCTCCTCGATCTTGTAGTTGTCAAACCTAGAGGCACCTTTGCGGCCAAAAGCATCGGAAAGCCTAAGAGATGCTCAAACCCCGCCTTATCTGGGTGGGAAATGAATTCAAAAATGGGCTCTCTTAATTTGCACTAAATTTGGTGGTTCCCCGTTATCAATCTTCATATTGCTCTTCTTGTTGTAATCCTTAGAATTTAAAGCCTTTGGCTCCTTGAAAAGGGGATTAACACCCTCAATGATATCTTTGCAAAGATGCTCAAGATTGGCTTTCTTATGACCGCATTAAACAAAAATTCCAAGTAAATAATGAAGATCCTTCTGCTATTTATGAAATTCAGAATGCTATCCCTGACGAGCCACTAAGATATGCAGATAAAACCCGCACATTGGTTACTATTTGTTAGTTACTCGAGAAATTTCAATCAATGCTTTAATTTGATGGTGGAATCTAAGATCCTCCCATGTTGTTTGGGCCATACGATTCAACAAACTCTGGAAAATCCCTACCGAGCCTAAGAAGGCTAGCTTTTGTTCTTAGGCTAGCTTTTGTAGTGCATCTTTTACCTTGGGATCCCTGTAGGATAAATACTCGAGCATATAGGAATTGCAAATCTCATTTGCCTCACTTGCAACCAAGTTAGAACTATTAAGCACCTTTTTGGTTTTGTCCATTCTACCAATCTGCTTGAAAATGGATTCATTCCCTGTTTCAAAGTTTTCTTCCAAAGATTTTTACCTGGAAAATATAATCAATTTTGGCAATTATTTTGAGCTAATATTTTTTTCCTGTGTCTGGAGAGATAGAAGCTATGCACTCTTTAATCACATGCAAATGGATAGATCTTTTTCTATTTCTAATAAAGTAGTTTTTTTTTGTATTTTGAATTTACTATTCACATAAGGGCCAAAACTCATAGTTGTGTGAAATTCCAGCTCACACTATAGGAGCAATTATAATACCCAACCCTACTTCATTCGGTTATGATTACAGACATCAAACACTATGTACTTACAATCCTCCTTGAAAGCCTCGGTATTTAATTTTTTCACCCTAGTACAAATGTTTATGCCAGCATACTGCCATTGCAGCATCACTACTACAATAAACAAGAACTAGTATGCAAGAAAACTCCTTTTTATTAAGCATTACAAAAAAGCATTTTGTCTTTGGCTAAATCAAATACTGGAAGGCTCAAAGTCAATATTCACTTGTGCTTCTAATATAAGTTACATGTCCATCATATAACTATCTGAGGGCTCTTGCTCCAGCTATGAACAATTTTTCTTGCATCAAAAATGACTGTGCCATCACTGATGCTATTGTTTCATCTCAAAATCTTGCAGGAGAGCAATATGTGCATCATATAATTGATCTCAGGGATCTTGTTCCAGCTAACTGTTTTTCTTGTATCTAAAATGATTGCATCTTCACTAACACTATTATTGTGCCTCCTTGTCTGACAAACTAGTAAGTAGAAACTGAAGGCATCTAATGACATTTCTGTGATTCTAAAAGAAAACAAATCACTAGCTACAAATAAATGTTTTTGAGAGAAGATTTTGAATTTTAATGTGAACAGAAAATCGTTGTTACCTTATAGAGTAGCAACCATATACTACAGACATTGTCTTTAGATCAAGTCTCTGTTAACATGAT
Organism: Taxus wallichiana var. yunnanensis; assembly: GCA_018340775.1. Classification (NCBI taxonomy): domain Eukaryota; kingdom Viridiplantae; phylum Streptophyta; class Pinopsida; order Cupressales; family Taxaceae; genus Taxus; species Taxus wallichiana. The sequence goes on along the minus strand of CM031241.1, from coordinate 91,085,802 downwards.
ATACTTCTCCCTATTTCACCACCAGATAACATGATTCAGTTTTAGAGCAAACCACATAATGGCTCTTTACAAATATTCTTTCCTCATATTCCATTTTCTGCTCTGGAATTTATTTCATTAATGAGCATGGATCACACTTGAATGAAAAAGATACATAAAGAAATTAATACAGATGTGTGGAGAAATCGGGTGTTTGGATATATACATAAAAGTCCGGCTACTAACAAGAGGAAGATAACTCTAGGATCTCCTCAACCACTTGACCATCTAACCTTCAGATTAAAAGATTATTGAAATTTTCAATGAGGGTGTCATCTCACAGATGTATGCACAAACTATGATCTTATGCACCTCTAATTGTATTTCTTTCCTGTTTGCACAAGAGACCATTCCAAGAAATATGATTACACATTAATGACTAAATGCTGCAGATTTCCACAGAAAAATGATGCCGTGAATACTCATTAAAAATGAGTGAGAAGATGCGGTATTTTTACACTCATTCGTAATCATTGAAACAATCATATATTTTGAGTTAATCTGCTTGGAGTTTTTATTTATTCCCCCTTGCAAGTGACCTTCTGCTTGGATGCCAAGACCAAAGGGCATCTCTTTCTGTCAAATTCACCTTGGCCTTGCACCCACCCTCGCCCGTTGGGGTACACCACATCCAGCGATTTGGATGTGGTATTTTACACAATTTTAACACTTTATCCTGTGTCCTAGTGGATTTTGAACACGGGGCTCTGCTTTAAAAGCCCCAATACTTTTTTGAGCTCATCCCATCATCTAATCTGCTTGGAAATTTATTTGCAATGAAATCTAACCATCAAATCTAGATGCAATTAGACTTTTTAAGAGCCAGATATAATAAAAACCACTCCTAGCTGATATTTTAGTTGGTGCTATTTAACAAGATTAACAGGGCAAATGACAGAACTGCCTAAGCTTTAGACAAGAAACCACTCGCATGCAGACTTTATCTAAAAGAAATGAAGTATCCATCAGTGTCCACCGATAAGCAATGAATGGAAAATGGAACAGTAATTAATTACTAACATGAAAATAGATAAGGGAGTTATCAATATAACTTCAACAAACAATTAAAATAACTCACAAGAAATGAAGATGCTATGAGATCTTAAAGGGTCATAACTTAAGATGCATGGACACACAAGATCATAATCTAAGTTGCATGGACATAGATATAGCTACATATATGGGAGATGGTACATAAAGTACATACAACAGATACAAAACCTTCAATATTATTAGTATAGCTATCTTAAATACATATATCTACAAATCGTCGAGAGATATCAATGTCAAAGTCTTTATTTTGGCCTTTCTACATACCATAATTATTAATAAATTCATTCCATTTCAACATATTTTTCATGACTAGTGACAAATGATGTGAATCTAGATACATTAATGTGTGAAGCTTGGAAAAAAAAATGCATAAGAAAGGGCTCCAAACCCACTGTATCACCACGATATTATGATTTTTCAATTGACATTACATTCTTTAAAAAGGAAGACTTCAAAGTGATTGTCAAATGGATGTCAAATTTGAGGTTGGAATTAAAAGTGACTTCACTCACTCCTTTACAGTCCACTACCACCCCGGGATGCCATTGTAGAATGCCTCTCGGTGCAATGATATGTGGAATATGACCTACATAAAAACATATCAAATCTATATTATACACAAAATAAAACCATAAACCATAGAAAAGTCAAAAAGAGATTCTTCAGACAAAACCATCCACATATGAGCTCAACATGAGTGGTACGTGCACATGCATTAAAAGAGACATTATGTCTCTCCTTATAACAGTTAAGTGTTCTTTCCCATTTAGTTTTTTTAATCTTTTGTTTTTTCTTCTTTTAAAAATCGGGTGGAATATTGCTCAAATTCCAGACTGGAAATATCTGGCGGGTCTTCCAATAGTACTCTGGCTGCATCAAAACATGAATAGGTATTCAAGCTGCATTTGGGTAATATTTGGGTCCTGTCTAACCTATTATCCTTAATAAATACAGGAAACATGAGTGTAACATATCTGGTAGCATACCTTCTAACAGTCACCACAATCACAAATAACAAAAATAAGAAGCAAAAAAATGGCCACTTAACCAGGCATCACTGCCTAGTCCTAACTCCTAACAACCAACACAGTCATACTAAGGAAAGGATAGCTCAAATTCCTCAAATATTTCATTTCATAGAATGTAGAATGCAAATGCCTAACAAGAGATGCTTTGTCACATCCCACTTTCTGGGTTTAAGTAATTAATTAATTTAATATGTTTCATGCATTAATTAAACTACTTAATGCAAGGGAATTGCCAGGGTGCACTTAACTCCTAGGGGTTTGTAGAAGTCTCAAGTTGGAGTTAGCAAAGAGTGCTTCTCTTACAACCAGACTTCCTCGTGCATGGGAAATAGAACTAATGGTAGTCAAGTTGCAAGTATGCATTGTTTTTGCATATGAACTTGCATGTTTCCCAAACATTTATTGCAGCATGCAACTACCCAATAGGATTTATGCCCAAAAATTCATATAATTTATTTTTAATGAAAATAAATGCAATAATAACAAGTGACCATATGCGTTATGATAAAGGCAAATATAGAGTCAAACTAATACAGCACTATACAGATATATCTATATTTGTGTGTACACATTTGAATAGCCTCACAATTCCCCAAGAGCACATAATAGTTGAATCTCAAATTGATGATCAGTGTTATAGCCAGGCATCGACAACCTCTGTTACATTCAAATACCTAGAAGCAGAAGATATGTCATTACAAAGAACATGTTTCATATTGCGTTTTAAAAATGTTTCTTTTTGCCAAGCAATTAATGTGGCTACAGATATAAAATTTGTACGTTTCTTATGAATTCTGGAAGGTCATTTCTATGGGTCATTGCATATTCATAATGAATGAGAAATCTACATTGGCATCATCAGATTCATCCTAGGACTCGGAGGAGCAATTTTTTTCACGGAAGTGACAACCAAACTTGGAACAGCAGTAAATTTCTAACAATCCAGTTAACCACATTGTGTCTGCAGTCTTCATGTGGCTATGCCATATGATCACATAGCATCTGCAGACCAAAGACTTTATATTTCCAAACATATGTACAGGAAAGATTATTGACTCTTGCAATGAACAGGAAAGATTATTGACTCTTACAATGAACTAGATAAAACAAGTGAACTGCAATTTCGAAAACCTAGAACATTGTGCTAAATAGCCTTCATTTCAATAAAAGACACATTCCAAAAGAGAACTTCATATTGCATTAAAAAAATAGAATATATGAATCATGAAAATTTGGAAAAATATGACCGAGCAGACAATACCAATAAAGATAAAATTATCCATAAAGATGGGTTAAGGTAGTCAATTATCATTTGTGCTAGCAAAATAGACTTTCACCTCTGTGCTAATGTTACGATTGTCAAGTTTCATATTGATTATAGCTGACATTTGAATTGTTGCTACGCAATCAGTCTCCACTAGCACAGCCTCTACAACCACAATGGACACATTCAATGACCTTTTCTTCTCTAAGATGTTTGGGAACTCTGCAGACACATGTTGTAGCAAAGTTGTGGTCACGGGGTTGAATACATCGCAAACAACAAAGGCGTTCATATCCAGGCTGCATAGAACAAAGAAAATAAAGTAAGAAGTCAAATCTATACAAATTTGAATTCAAGTAAAGTATGACTCGTTCTGAATTCTCTGCTTGTATAAAAGCACCCTCAATCTAACAAAGCATGAAAGCATGACTTTATTTGGTTGGAAGGTCCATTTACTTGCCTTTCTCCATTTTGCTATTAAATTACGATCTGCATACCCTTGCTCCAGGCAGAATTCATAGAGTTCCTTGGATATCTCCTTTCGGCGGTAATACAAGTCAAATATATATCGGCTCTTTTGATGTGCAATCTTAAAAATGGGCCATAAAGTTTCACACTTCCTTTTGCTCTCATGAGTTTCATTCTCCGCTGCAAGATAAATCCAACCACGCCAAATGTTTAGAGTTCATAGAATCATATGAATCAAGAGATAAAATAAATCATGCAAAGATAATCATATTAACACATTCAACTTAATAAAAAGTGGCACACAAACCACACATACCACTAAGAGTAATAATGTAGATTAAATTTAAATTGGCATCACTAATGAAAAATTCAGAGGGTTTTGCAGATTTTGTGAAGGATAAAAAGATAGAGCACAATGATATTTCCGTGAGTTTTGATGAGGTTTCCTTTGTTCACTAATATTCCTCTCTCTGAGACTCTTGCCGATCAAGGAACTTACTGACAATGAAACCTCTTAACTTGCTGATATTTACATCAGATCCATTTTCTTCTCCTTCCAACGATGTTGTGTTTTGAACAGAGAGGGTACCCATCGGTTCTCCATTGTCACCTACTGTTGTTAATATATTCTTGCTCAAATCTGAGGAAAAATTACTCTCCTTTCATTTGCATCTAAGGTGGTGGGAAAGATTTGTGGAAGAGAGTTACAGTAGTACAGGTACCTTAAATACATCTATCTGAAATACAACGAGATATATCAATCTCGAGGTTCTTATTTTAGAATGATTACATGTTAATGATTAATAATTTCATTACCTTCTCTATCAATTTTTTGTTCATTTGTAAAAATTGACATCATTCTAGCAGCAGCTAGCTACTTTATTGCATTGGGCTTGAGAAAATGCTTCTCAAAAAAAGGACTCCAAACTCCATCATATGGAAAAGATAATGCAATATTTTGATTGACTCATTTAATCTGAAAAATAAAAACTTCTGAACGATGAACGATGGACAAATGGACACCAATTTGAAAGTTCAAATCTCCATGTGACAGTTAAATGGATGTTAAATTTAAGGATGACTTTCCATGTGATGGTCAAATGGACGTCAAATTTAATGTCAAGAATAAACGTCAACAATTCACTCCATTACAACCTTGGCTGCCATTGTAGGAACGCCTCTCAGCGTAATCAATTGGACACGTGGACTAGAAAGCTTAGAGAAGTTCAATTTCCATATCAATAACTTGTACTAACATTCAAATGTGTAGGAACTTTATGACAATGGCTTTCTATACCTATTAGATGTCCTTGGATACATCTATCTGAAATACACCGAGATATATCAATCTCGAGGTTCTTATTTGAGAATGATTACATACTAATGATTAATAATTCCATTACCTTCTCTATCAATTTTTTGTTCATTCGTAAAAATTGACATTATTCTAGCTACATTATTGCGGTGGACTTGAGAAAATGGTTTTCGAAAAAAGGGCTCCAAACTCCATCATATGGAAAAGATAATACAATATTTTGATTGACTTATTTAAGCATAAATTAAAAACTTTTGAACGATGGACAAATGTACACCAATTTGAAAGTTCAAATGTCCATGTGTGATTGAAAGGATGTTAAATTTAAAGATGAATTGTCATGTGATGGTCAAATGGACGTCAAATTTAATGTCGAGAATAAAAGTGAACAACTCACTCCATTACACCCTTGGCTGCCATTGCAGGAACACCTCTCAGCATAATCAATTGGACACGTGGACTAGAAAGCTTAGAGAAGTTCAATTTCAATATCAATAACTTGTACTAACATTCAAATGTGTAGGAACTTTATGGCAATGGCTTTGTGTTCTTACTAGATGTCTTAATCTCAAAGAAGAGTGATGGATCTTTGTAAAGCACCCATAAATGGACCTGTATCTCCGTGCCTTATTTCATCACCACCCATGACAGAAGATTGGGGTGCTTTATACTCTCACAATCGCCTACCAGATCTTTGATAGGACCACATTGAGGGTGAAAAGCACTACTTAACCAAGGTCTTCAAATTAAACTGCTATGGAATGAGACAGATTTCAAGGGTCTTAAATAAGGTGGAAAAGTAGATGGCTTCACAGGACCAACATAAGGAGTCAAGAGGACATAACTTTACAGAGGCACAAGTTAAAATCTATTCATGCCACAGGAAAATATTGATAATATGATTAACTCCACTAAATACCTCATTAAACCATATTTGTGTTGCAGCATGTCTCGTAGTGTGATCATCCTTATATCAAAGAAATTAAAATGTCAATTTGGAAAAGGTTCAAGGAGCTTTTTTCAGACATCCAGCAAGATCACATCATGAACTCAGCCCTAGCAAAACATGCACAACAGTCGTTTCGTGATATATGTATGGAGAAGTAAAAATTCTGGGGAGGAAATAACACTTCATGAAAAGGAAGATCATATAAAAGATTGAGATCGGAAAACATTCTAACATACTCAATTGGGATGATGGACTAGAACTGAGCAACAAGTGGAGGCCCATTATCAATTTTTTCAAATCACATGATTGAATTAGATGCTTGTGTGTAAATAATTAATGCCCTTTGCACTTAATATTGCTTATGGGGATTAATTATTGCGATGGTATTATTTAATATTGATTATGGGCAATAATTATTGGCAGTGGTATTATTTTGGATCCCCTATCCATTTTATAATCCTTCATTCATCTTAATGATGGACCACAAGGTGTTGCTCAAAACATCAACTTTCTCAATCACTATTTGCAATTAATCTAGAAGTCTTGCTATTTTAACATTATGGATTGTGGAAGCTCTTTAATCATTGATCTTAAAGCCAACAAAAATTTAATTTGGAAACAATTGTGAAATCTGAAATAAATGTATCAAAATACTTGCCTATAGAAATCTCAAAAACCCAAGCATTACCGCTACTCCATGTCAGAGTGCTTAATCCAACCACTCAAGAATTCAAGACAAAGAAATGTCCACATAATCCAGGCAATTTCCTATTAGACCCTTCCAAAACATGTACAGCAAATTACCATAATAAGGTTCATAAACTTCAATATCACAGTTTAGTACACGAGGAATCCAAAGGTTTCAGATATATTCCTTCTGATTAGCCATTTTGGTTTAAAGTACTCATGCAGTTTTCAAGTACTAGGAGTTGCGTGAAGCAAGTAATGTGTATAGTTATTTCAGCATAGTTATACAAGGCAATTTTGGTAGAGAATCCTCTTTGAAATTTGAGTATTGTTGAAATTAACTGGTGCCAATTCTGGCACTATTATTACACTAGCAACTCCTCAGTTGATTGCTACTATGTTTAAGAAATGAGCTTTTGGAAAAAACTGTGTAGCAGATTTTAATCGATGTTTCAGATCACACCCTATTATCTTTATAGTGCTGAATACCTGATGACAGATCGTGAAGTGTGATCTGAAACGTAGGTTTAATATCTGACACACTGTTTTAGCCAAAAGCTCATTTCTTGGTATTATCCACTGTGAAAACCTTGTTTTAATTGGTACTATATTAAAGTTTCTCCCTGACGATGAGTCAAGTAAAAGACTCAAAACGTCGGATTTAAAAATTCATACATGGTCTTATCAAAACAATATTATCTAATGGTAATATATTTTTACTTTGGTCATATCTCCCTTATTTTTCAAGAACTGTAAGTAGAGCCTATGCATGCAGTGAATTGTTGCATGCAAACTCCTACACAAGCTTGTATGAATCTACCAGGAAATGAAGATGGATAAGACAAGAGCTCAGGAGACAAAAAGACATCTCAAGCAAACAGCAATTTCTCTCTTTGAAGAATTGAGAGCATTAGAGGTGGACGTGGGCTCCCTTATCTCTGTTCCGTGAGAGTGGATCAAAGGTCTCCAAACTTACCAAAATTGGAGACCTTTCAAAATTAAATTCTAATGAAGCAATAAAATTGGACTCCCTGGATGATAGGATTTCTACTCCATTTCTTGCATCTCTGTTGCAGTGGAGGTTGGTTTGTTGCTGCAATGCTCCTGGAGGTTTTATGAACACTGGTTGCTTACACTTCTGCTTCCTAATCCCTTTGTGGTGACAGCCGAATTTTTCGGTTCCATTCATAGTTACCGAGATGGGGGCAGGGGGACGGGGTTTCGGACGGCAAAAAAATTCTAAATTTTGGGGATGGCAAGGGGACAGCGGGGGACGGCTAATTAAAAATATTTAAATATTTAAAATATAAAGATATAGTGACTAAATTATATAAATAAGCTGAAATAAAACCATTTGAGGTTTAAATAAGGTGAAACTTGAACTCATAAACATCAAATACAATCCTTAATAGTCATGATTCTTTTAGAAGATTGCAAGAAGTTGCTTGGTGCAAAAAGGTGCAAAAATTGATTTTATGAAAATAAGAAAAATATTGCCATCAATATGTAGAGCTCAAGAAAATATGCACTTTAGAGAAAACGGCTGAAACGGAGCCATGAATGAAAGTTATGGCACATGCAAGTTTTGATACTACACCTTCCGGACCCTTTCCAAAAATGGCAAAAATTTTCTATGCTTGTGTTTTTTCACCAAAAATCCAAAAGGAAACAAATTCCAAAAAGGAAATAAATGCGTGGGGGCGTCTAGACGCCCCCACATTTCCGTCCCGGACGTTTCCCAACATTTTCAGACGTCCCTAGGACGTTTCCCAGCAAAATAAAAAGGAAACGTTTCCCCCCCGTCCCGGACATCCCGGACGTGCCAAATTTGGGGACGCGCCCCCACATAACTATGGTTCCATGAGTATGATGACCCTTTTGGTCTCTCGCTCTGTATAGGAAAACGGGTATGCAAAATCGGATTTTTCGGGAGCCGGTGACTTGGAGGATGAACACGAATTATTTGACAAAATCTCTCAAAGAGATGTGGACTCATGGAATGTTATGATGGAGTTAGGAGGATGCCAGCCAAGTGTTTGACAAAATGTCTCAAAGATTTGTGGTTACGAGAGAGTTTGGACTTGTTGCACCAAATGTAAATAGCAGGCTTATTGTATTGAAGGGCAATGGAGCTGGAGCTGGACCTGGTAGATAATTCTGATGATCACTTGAGGGATTTCAGATCTGGTCTTATCTGAAGATTGATGCAAAAGATGAGGCCTCCAATCAAGGAACAAAACAGTCAAGTTTTCAGGGCAAAACAGTCAAGTTTTCGGGGCCTAAAACTTTGACAAAAATTCTTTGGAGATTGGAACTAAAGTCATAAGTGAGATGAATTTGGCAAGGATGGATAGGGTGGACATGGGTTCTTTTGACTCATTGGATGACAAGACCTTTGTGCAGATGGTCAAGGCCGACGGAGGTTTCCTCCAAAGGTTTTTCGTTGTCGGATGTTGGTGTAGGAAATCCTTTGGTGTCTCTTTGATAGTAGCCGTCTCTCGAGAAAAGTCATAGTTACCATGTTCGTACAAACACAACCCAAATTCGGTTCGGAAAGAATTTTCAGGGAAAACCAAACTTGTTTGGTAGATTCGTTTAGGGTTCTGGGTCTAAAAAATTCTTTCCTTTTTTGGCATTTTTTTCCGTTTTTGGATTTTTGGTGAAGAAAAAAATTGCCATTTTTGGGAAGGGTCCGAGAAGATGAAGCGGCAAAAACTTGCATGTGCCATAACTTTTATTGGCTCAGGGTTTCAAGTGTCATTTTCTCTAGAAGTGTATATTTTCTCGAGCTCTACGCATTGATGGCAATATTTTTCTTATTTTCATAAAATCCATTTTTGCACCTTTTTGGACCAAGTAACTTCTTATTATTTAGAGACATATTAATAATTTAATAGCAATATGTAGAGATTAATACTTAATAATAGTAATACTTGAATTTATTACCGAATGTTTAAGTTACTTTAGTAACTAGTTACATAAATTTAATTATTTTAGGTTTAACTTTAGTATATTATTAATAAGTATTTTAGTTTTTATAATTTTTTTGGTAATTATTTATATTTTATATTTTAAAAAAATTATAATTTTTCAAGCCAAACCGAACCGAACCGAATTTTCACAAAATTCGAACTTCCGAACTTTTTCCCTATCCGAACAACCCGAACTTTTCGAACATGTTAACTATGGAAAAAGTAATATTTTGCATAGAGGTCATGAAGAACTTGAGCACTCTAAGGTCAGGGAATTTGGTAGGAGCCACGTGTTTCGGGGTATTTCTCCTATGGAGCAGTTGTTGAGTACATCCTCTTATCCGATGAGCATGGACCCAATTTTGATAAATCAACCGATTTTGAGTTTTAGGGAGGACCTGAGAGGACCTGAGATTGAAGGATGATTTGGTCTGGAGATGTGAGGTGAAAGTTAGTACAGATGTGGAGATGATAGTGCAAAAGGATTTTTTTAGGCAGAGATGTCTCTAATTTGGGCGGAAGTAGGCTCTTCCAGGAAAAAGAGAAGGAAAAGTGTAAAGCAGAGAGGAGATCCGGTAAAGCTATTGCTCAGTGAGAATGTGAAAATGCACGAATTGGTCATGTTAGCTATTCAAGCTCTGGTTGGCAGATTCCATGGAAGAAGAATTAGGAAAAGGGGCTTCGGAGATGGCTGTGCTCAGAATGGAAGCCTTGTCTCGGATATGAGTCAGTGTTCTATATATTAACTAGAGGCTAGATAGTCTTATCCTTCTATTCAGCAGATTCGGAGAAGGTTTTAGCAGGTCAATGGAAATGGGATTCTACTCCCTTATCACTCAAGAAATGGTTTCCTTTCTTTGATGCTCAGTCAGAGAAAGAGGGCATTCTGCCGGAGTGGGTGAAATTACCCAGGTTGCCTATTGATTTCTGGTCCTTCAAAGTTTTTAATGAAATTGGGAAATCGTCAGGGCATTTCTTAGAAGTAGATATGAGTTTCTTAGACTCTGGTTCTATGTCTATTGCATGAATTTTGGTCGGTCTGGACTTAAGAGAAGGACTACCAGCGGAAAAGACCCTACAGAAAGGTTTTCATTCATTCATTCGGGCTTTGGACTACTGTGGAATTCCTTTCAAATGAGCAAGATGCCATAGATACGGTCATTTAGCAAATGAGTGTGAGTTATCATTTAGCAGGAAAGTATGGGTTGAAAAAGCAGCATTTCCTAAGGTCAGAGATAAGAGTTTATTTTTGGTTTTGCCTAAAAGTAATAGTCAAAAGGAGCCAAGTCAGAAAGATGTCGGTTCGGACTCTGATAAAAATGAAAGCCTTAAGGGGCTTGGGGGTGCCTGGAAGGCAAATGAATATGAGATAGAAGTAGATTTACTTCCTTCTGAGGTCAAGAAGACTAAACGGGTTTTTTCAGATCATCTTGTAAATGATACGGAAATTTTACTGGAACTGGACAAGTATCAAACTGACTTGGATAAAGCCATAATAGATTAAGCCTCTTCAAGAAACCATGGGTGATGGTGGTAATATTGTTCGCTTTTTTAGAAAGATTGTTGGGGGCTAGAAATTTTCCTTTTGTCGACTCTAGAGGCTGATCGGGGTCTTATCTCTGAATGGAGATCTAGGAGTTCATCTTGTTCTAATATTTGGCCTTTTGATTCAGGTTTGGGAACAGTACTCCTCTCTCGAGAATTGGGGAAAGCAATTAAAGTTCTAAACATTTATGGCCCTTATGCAAATAAAATGAATTTTTGGTAAAGATTTTTCATAATATAAATTCTTTGTCAAGGAAATGTTATTCTAGGTGGGGATCTAAATTTTTAATCGGGCAGATCCAAGATTTGGGAGCTTAGCCCAGTTGAGCACAACTGATTACTTTTTAAGAAGGTTGGAAGATGTGGAACTTTTAGATGTTGTGCCTGTTAAGCTAAATCCTACTTGGAGGAACAATAGAGTGGGTAAGGATAGAATTGCAAAACATTTAGATAGATTTATTTTGTCAGAATCTTATATCAATGATCAGATTAGAGTACGATAGTGGCTTGGCTGAGGAGGAGACTCAGATCATTTTCCAGTTATTCGGGATCCAGCAACAGCTGGGAGGAAGCCTCCATGTTCTTTTAAATTTAATCCCAACTGGCTGGCAAAAGAAGCTTTTTCGTGTCTAGTTAAGAATCAATGGCCCCCTATGATGGGAACCTTAGAGAATCAGCCTCTATTCAGTTTTAATCTAAGTTAAAACAGGTTAAACAAGCTGTTTGTGTGTGGGTTCGAGAGAAAAAGATCAAAGATGATCAGGTATTAATAGATATTGAAGCTCAGCTGGATGGAATGTATTATCAAGAGGAGGCTGGTTTCTCAAATGAGGATTTTAAAAAGTAGGTCAATAATTTGGAATAAAGAAACAGGCAACTGTTGGCTGATAGGGAGGCAGCTTGGAAGCTTAAGAGTAGAGCTCCTTGGCTCTCTACGGTTGATGAAAATACCAAGTTTTTCCATCAGTTTGCTAATCATAGGAAAAATTTGAATACCATATGGAAGATCTCTAGAAATGATGGATCTGTGGCCACTAGTTTTAAGTATTTAGCCAGGAGTGGGGTGGAGCACTTTAAGGAAATTTATAAGGAAGAGAGTAGGGCTAACATTGCTGAGGTGGTAAGGATGACTACCTACTTTCCAAGTTTTGTGAATGATGCTGATAATGAAAGATTATTGGAGGCAGTCTCAATAGATGAATTACAAGTGGTTCTCCACAGCTTCCGAGAAGGACAAGAGTCTTGACCACGACGGTTGGCCAGTTGAATTTTTTATTTGGTTTTATTATTGTTATTGAGGATGATTTGATGAGGGTTATTGAGGAATCCAGAGCTTCGAGGGAGCTTATAATGCCACTTTTATTGCTCTTACTCAAAAATCTGACAACCCTTTCTTTTTGAAGAATATAGGGCCATCTCTTTGTGTAATTGCATTTACAAGATTATAGCTAAAATAATTGCTCTGAGGGTTAAGGGATTGCTTTCTTAAGCTATATCCAATGAGAAATTTGTTTTTTTATCAAGAAGACAAATTCATGAAGCGACCGGGGTAGCTCAAGAAGGCCTTCATATAGTAAAATCCAAAAGGCTTCAAGCCATTGCAATGAAAATTGATCTCGAACAAGGCATATGATCAAGTTAGTTGGTTGTGTTTGTTGGCTAGATTTTCTGCATAGCATAGAACCTAAAGTCATGAGATAAATCTCCCTCATTTACCGGTGAGGCTCCGTGTCGATTTGTCAATTAAAATATGCTAATATCTATATGGGGTTTTACTTTAACTATTCACTCATAAACCATAGTTTGTATAGTTCGTGTCGTAGCAAGTAAGCAAATTTGTTTAAGAAATGAAATATTTATAGAAGAAGGGAATAATAAAACACAGAGAAGAAATGGGAAGATGTGCATCCCAATCAATAGATAATGAGTTGATTGCATGCACATAGAAGAAACCAATAGATATCACACACAAAATTATAAGCAAAGGTAACTCTAGATCTAGATCTACAATAACACAAAGTTTATTCAAAGATATAAGATAAAAACTAGAAACACAATGCACCGTGGCACAAAGTTCTCCGTAAAAGCGGCTCTCGGGGTTTCAAAGACAAAGTCTCGGAACACAAAAATGTTGTTTACAAATTTTGATCATTAACCCGAAGGTCCTTCTTCTACTTATAGAATGTACAAGGAAAGTACAAATGGGAAATTTAATGAATTGAAACATAAACAAGAAATAAAGCTTACATTTGGCAATCATCCTCCACTATCTTCTCCTTAAGTGACACATCTATCACTTAACTAATAGAATTGTTCCACATAACTTAAAGTAATGATTTCAAAACCAATTACTTCAAAGTTTTACAATTTCATCCGTAAAGCGTGGAAAATAGAAGAAGTCAAGCCGGCATTTGTAACATTTATATCTTCTTTTGTTTCGATCATCGAATATACTTGTCGAACATGTAATTCAACATCTTCCCATCTGTCTTAGCTACGGTGTCCTTTTTCGTCCCGAACAAAGAAGAATCATTCGTTCAACACCTTGATACATGCTTCCACATCCTCCAAGCTAGGCCCAAACCGCTTGATATCCGATCGCAACGCCACCAACTGCTAATGGAATTTATCGTGAAAGGCTTAGTAGCTCCATCAATTCTCCCCTACTACCATCGAAGAGACCCTTCCAGGGAATTAGGCACTCTACTAGGAATGATCCGTACGTATGAAGTAACATTTCCGACCACTTCCTCAGTGAAAGCAATGATATTGTCTGGTAAAGACGATGTCATACTCTCAAGTGCCTACATCCTCTTCAAAGATAATTCTGCAGATCTCCAAACGGAAAGATACTGCAAACTCCAACTGCTTCCCCTTCTCAACTGATCCGTCTGTACAATTTGTTCCATGCAACCAACACTTCTCCTGGCAGCTTATTGATTTTGGCCAAAGTACTCAGGTTACTCTCAACAACTGTGTTCATATCTACTATGCTCGTCACCAGTTGCTTCAAGCTAATCTGTTGCATCTTTCATAACCTTCAGGCAGGTTGGCACCTCTCCGAGTTGTACAGAAGCTTGACGAATAATCAAATTCTTCCATTCGTCGATAGCTTTCACCTGATTGCTTGCATCTTCCATCTCCTGCATCAGATGATCACTCACCTGCTCTTGAGCTGAAATGGGCTGAGTGGAAGATTTAGCAACCTTGGCAATGATCTCGCACAACTGAGATACCTGCTTCTGAAGTTCGTCTTTCTCCGCCTTTTCTCTGTCAAGCCTAAGGAATAGAGCATCTATCAATGTCTGTGTATCCTGCTTCAATCCTTCTGTGGTGGCTTGACCGATAGGTACTCTGGTTACTGTTATGTCTTCTGCCGTGAGCTCATCCTCTTTCTTTCCTTCCGCCGGAACTGACATCTCAGCAAACTTCTGCCCTGACTCCTCGATGATCAACCTTGAAGTTACCTTAGCAACTTTAGGTTTTCTGTCTTTTCCGCCTAGACTCTGGAGTAGCTGCAAGTCGTGTTCCTCCAAGTTCATTTCCACTCTAGCTTCTAGAACCAACTGCGAAGTCAACCATTCTGAGAAATTACTTCTCGAGAGAATGAGAAGTTGCTGAGTGTACTACTATCTCCGCTCCGATTCCTCTCCATCGAAACTATTACGGTGTTGTGGCTGCCATCTTCTGAATCATCCAAGGACAAAGCTCTTTCAAACTCTTGCATTTCGGCCTCAATGTTTCTTCAAGAATAGGCGCCGAACGGAGTGGTGAGAGGAGAAGATGAATGTTGCCGGATTGATGGAGGCATCGAAGTGTCTCGCTTAGGTGCAACATTCGGTGAAGTCTTGAATGCTAGAGAAGCTAAAACTAATGTCATAGCCGTGGAAGTGTTCTTCTCCTTCGATTGAGACCTTCTATGCACTTTCATCTTTTGGTCTCTTTCTTTGCTCTCTCCTTCATGCTTCCTCTTGAAGAAATCTCCTGTGCCGAAGTTGCCCGTGATTTGATTCATCAATGTTTCATCAAGACTGACATCCCTTTGCCAACCAATTTGAAGTACTAACCAGAACGGTGGCAGACCTTTCTTCAATTGTATGGCAGCCCCCTACGCCCTCCTGAAGTACAGCTCTATCTCCTCCCATTCGATGGTATGTGTCAAGTAACACATTCCCATCATCTTTAAGATCCGCAGGTATTCGTGCTAGTCCAAAGTCAAATACTTGTCGTGCTGACAACCTACTGAAATCTCTCTTTCTAACCTCGTACTCCATTTTGCACTTCATCCAGAAATCTTCCAATGAAGGTACATGTGCGTACTCCTGGGAGATCGTCTTCCTGGCTACTCCAAATGGATCAAAGTTCACCGCTTTAGAAAGAACTCTTGCTCGTACTCAGATAACATTTCCGCTTCCAATCCTCGGGCTTTATGAATGCTCGCAGCTATAATGTCCTACAATGATCGGGAAGAAGCCCATAGACTTGTGCAATTTCAATCGAAGGTCGTGTATCTCCACAAGTTGGTCGCTCAACTCCATGGTGATCAATCTATCATTCGGATATCTAGGCATCTTAACCGGCTCTCCAAAAAGCAAGTGATCCCGAGGTATGTGAAATCCATGCAAACTAAATGAATAGATCGCGATTCTGGATACTGACTTCCCACGATTCCTTACTCACCCCTGTTGGCCTTTAGGTCCCTGTCTAACTCGCAAATGAATTAATAGAAGAATCTATCATTGACCACTTTGAAATCTTTTTTTGCACGAAGGTACAATAAGTGTGGGTAGCACTCGAAAATGGGGTCCTTAAAAGAATGTCACATCTATCCAAACTTGGAGAAGATGCCTTGCGAAGTCGCTTACATATACCAAATAAGAAGTCATTTTGAAGCTAAAAGTACGCTTCACGTTATGGAATTGCTTGCTAATGTTGCCGCATTAATGATTTCCGACCGAGTTGATTATTGAATCAACCTTGTTGATTTCAATGGTCCTGATGAAAGCATACATCCATGTGCGGAAGGTGTGAGCATTTGCTTCGCCATTTATCCTGCATAACAATTTGGCAATATCGTCCACTTCTTGTACCAGATTGGACCGCGGAAGAGTTTTTGGGAACTTTGAAGGAGACATGGGCTTCCTCATGTATCTAATTTTCATTATGTTCACGCAGTCAACTCTATGTTTCTCCCACCTGTTGTCGGCATCCTGTATGCTAATAGAAATCACCACCTTTCGTGTCGGAATCTTCAAACAATAATTGATGAAGCGTAAGGCGTCAACCGAATTATTGTTTTGCTGCAAAGCATCTCGAATCGATCGGATGATGAATGGTAAGACCTAGCACACTCCATCACGAACTCGACAAATGGGTCGTGTATGGAAAGGTTCAGCTTGAATAATTCCACGCTTTTTAATCGCACACATGAGGGAAGTCTTCCCCGCCTGAATCTATCAATCAATTCCGAAAGAGGTTCCGGACCTAAGTCTCGTGTCTCTACGATATCTGCAAGTTTAGAAGTGATGCATGACTCCGTTGTGCTCTCTTTTTCATCCTTCTTTGCCATGGCTGTGTCTATCTTTGTCTGAACAATTTTTTTCTCCTTATCCTGTCGAAATTCTTCAAAACCAGTGCAGATCTACATAATTCTTCAAATTCGGAGGATATGTTCAATGTATTGGACATTGATTTAAACTCCTTTTCTCTTATAAAGCACCCGTAATGAATTCTGCAATTAATTGAGACAAAGATGGCAACCTAGGAATATGAACAATAGATTTTAATCATAAAAATCTGCATAATTCAAGCCTCTTTGCCCCAAAATTTGATGTTTTATTTGCATGTAAAGAAGCATGAATTTTTCCAACTTCACCTAAGCACCAGTATCACTTATGCAAACAATTATGTAGACACATCAACTTCCTTCAACCTCGTACACCAAAATTGGAAGCTTTCAGCATTAATTTCACTTTCTTTTAAGCAAAAATCCTCTCCAAATGGGGCGCACTTTTCCTCGGGCTGTATTTCTCGCTCTTGAATTAATTAATTCATCCTTATGGCAGCCCCCGCTTATATAACCCTCACAATTCTATAATTAATTGATGTCTTTCCTATTCTGGCAATTAATTAATTAATTAATAAACTCTACTCTTCAAATGGGAGCCTATTTTGTGCATGCTCATGGCTGCCATTAAATAAATTAAATTTATTTAATTTTAGACTTACGCTTCAGTTAACTCAAGCCTAACAAAGTGTGTTTTGACATTAGCCACTGAAAATAGGAATTAATTTAATCATTTAATACTTTAAAAAGTATTATTTCTCTCCCAAAAAAGGCGCACTTTTTGACATAAAGGGGCTGCATTAAATAAATATTATTTATTTAATTTTAGAAGAGTCTATTTTCAACCTCCTTTTGTCATTTTACCTCTGTTGACTTTTCTACAAGCCTAGGTGCCAAAATTGGGTGAATAATTAATTTAACGATGTCTTTCCTTCCCCAAAGGGCTCGCACTTTTGGCATAAAGAATTCTATTTTTAAAAATCACATGACAATGGGATTATTTACCCTACAAGGCAGCCCCGAAAATCCCATGATTCACTTAAGTGATTTAACTTTCACAATGGAATTAATTATCCTTACGCTTCCAGTTAACTCAAGCCTAACAAAGTGTGTTTTGACCTTAGCCACTAAAAATAGGAATTAATTTAATCATTTAATACTTTAAAAGTATTATTTCTCCCCCAAAAGGGGCGCACTTTTTGACATAAAGGGGCTGCATTAAATAAATATTATTTATTTAATTTTACAAGAGTCTATTTTCAACCTCCTTTTGTCCTTTTACCTCTGTTGACTTTTCCACAAGCCACAGGTGCCAAAATTGGGTGAATAATTAATTTAATTAATGAATTTAACGATGTCTTTCCTTCCCCAAAGGGGTCGCACTTTTTGGCATAAAGAATTCTATTTTTAAAAATCACATGACAATAGGATTATTTACCCTACAAGGCAGCCCTGAAAATCCCAAGATTCACTTAAGTGATTTGACTTTCACAATGGAATTAATTACCCTACAAGGCAAGCAATAAAATCCCATGATTCACTTAAGTGATTTTTCCTTTTATTCCACAATGGGAATTTTTACCCTGCAAGGCACATAAAAAATTCCCCCTGCTTGTTGCCTCTAATTTTTCCATTGTGACTTAAGTGACATTGCTTCCATGGAATAAAGTACCCTGTCAGCAGTACAAAATTCTCACCGCCCGCTACTTCTATAAATCCCATGATCCACTTCAAACACTCTTTTTTCAAAAATGCGGCCAGCCCAAAAGAGGCTTTTTGGTGCACGACTTCGTCTTTTACCAGAGAACCAGACCTCCGATAGCGAATTCCTTCTGGCACAACGTGCGTATATGATCTCCAGATACTCCAGGCCAAGAATCAAGTCAAACCGGCAAAGGAATTGATCCAAAGAAATTTCACAGAAAATGAAACGGGAAAACACAAAAAACACAAAACGTTGCCAGAAGTCACAAATAAAGCCCGAATGCATCCCCGATTAAAACCCTACTTTGGTATATGGGAATAACGATATGTGCGATCACAACAAAGTAAAACCGAGCACAAATTGCCTCAAACAGGCTCAAAATAATTAAATACAAATTTCCCAAGGCAAATCCTATAATGTCCCTCTTTTTCGTGGATAGTTGTTGGTTGAAGACCTTTGGCCCATTTAGTCTACCCGACGGCCAAAGGAGGCGATTAAGGGTGACTTAAGTCATAAAATTATTATAAAGTGCCGATTTAAAAATAATTATTATAAAGCACTTATAATAATATTATTATGACTTAATAAAGTGTCTTTTAAATGGCCAAAGTGATTTTATTTCACTCTAGGCCAAAAGTGCGACTTGACATGGGGGCCAAATTAGACATTAGGAAAGTAATAAAATATTATTTAATGTTTATTTGCCCAAGGAGAAAAGTGCGACTGGGTATGGGCATGCTTTTAGGGTATTTTGGCACTCTTTTCTCATTGGAAGATGGAAAGGTGATTTTGTAATATTTTTCCTATAAAAAGGAGAGGGGCGGCTTGGGCAGATTATCATGTAATCATTTTATCACTTCTGAATCTGATCTTAAGCCAGGTGCTTTTGTATTAAAGTATTCTAAGGACGAAAACCCTTAGTATATTGCCTCTAGAGGACGAAAACCCTCTTAGAGATTAGGAGGAATTTCTACATAGGATTTTCCACAGAGCTTGCAAAGGATTTCTAGTTATTCCCAGCAGTTGATATGGAGTTTTGCAATAAAGAGTTGAAGACCAGTGTTGCAGCAGTGTTGTACTGATTTTCTCTAATGGAGCGACTCATATTTGGCTGTCATGTGATGTTTTGAAGTCATTCCAAGGTCTGAACTTTGCTGCTATCTGTTGTATTCATTTTTACAGCTCAAGAGAAGGTACTTTCAATATTTTGGATGGATTTATATTACTGTTTCAGCCTCTTTAATCTGCAGCATTCTGAGTATCTTTCTAAGTCGATTTATGCCCATAAAATCTGGTTTCATCCTTTAATGGTTTGCTAAAATCATAAGATCGGTTTAATCTAGCAAATATGTTTATTGGTTACTGATTTCCAAAGATTTATCCAACACCATGAGTCGCCATTGCTAGAAATCACCTGAAGGAGTTATATTTATTATTGCACAGTCTTCAAATCAGTTTGGGTTCAGTTTTAAACTAGATTCTATTCAAAACCCTAGTCGCACTTCTTCACATAAATTCAGATCTGTATTAGTGTGATTGCCATAATAGTCAAAAATCAGCTTTTGGGTGTTTTTAATTGATTTAAATTGTTGGAGAACAAGAGAGATCCATTTGGGGATCTTTCAAATCCCAACGACAGAATATAACAAATTTGGGGCATCCGGGTATTTGGCGAAAGCGGCTAATATGGCTCCTTGGAAATAGGGTAGTCTCAGATTTCAGGGTGAAATCTGGGGACACCAGTGTTTAAGATTGTTGTTGATTCATTTGGGTTTGCGTGTTCATTTTGTTAAATGGGTGATGAATCGTGCTTCTTTTGTATCCTTTGCTGTCCTAATAAATGGATCTGCCTCAGCATTTTTCGACCCCGGGAGAGGGCTAAGGCAGGGATGCCCATTATCCCCAATCCTGTTTCTTTTTGTGGCTAAGGGCTGAGCAGGGCTTTGAGTGAGGCTCAGAGGTCAGGCCTATTCAAAGGTATAAAAATTGGAAGAATTAAACATTTATTATTTGTTGATAATATTTTATTGTTTTGTGATGGGACATGAAGGGATGCACAAAAGTTGAAGGAGATCTTAGATCTGTATTGTACAGCTACAGGTATGGTGATTAATATTGGAAAATCAACTATATCCTGTTTGGGAATAGGTGAGGAAGATATAGAGTATTTCTTTCAAATGTTTCCTTTCCAGCAGATGGAGTTGCAGAGGGGATTGAAGTATTTAGGTTTTTACTTCAAAACCCAATTATTACCAGAAAAGAAGATTGGACTAGCTAAGAGCTAAAGTTGAAAAAGACTTTCTGTATGGTGCAATTGATGGTTGTCAAGAGGTGATAAACTGGTGTTAGTGAAATTTGTTTTAGAAGTTATTCCTGTTTATTGGATGACCCTTGCTTTCATGCCAAAAGGTGTTTTGGAGTAAATTAGGAAAGCTAGTTTCAGAATTTTGCGGTCTGGTGATAAGGGAAAAAGTGTTATTCTCTTGGTTAAGTGGAAGAGGATTGCTCTTCCAAAGGAGCTGGGAGGTTGAGGATTAAAAAAACATTCACTAGTTTGCTAAAGCTCTGGCAGCTAATTGTGTGTGGAAACTCATAACCAGAAAGAGTCTATGGTGTCAACTGATTTGTCAACAGTATATTGAACCTAATACTGTGAAAGGGTGGATTACAAAACCTACAAAGGCTTATCATAATGCATCATCTAATTGGAAACTTGTGATATTAGCCTTTCCTTTGATTGGTAATTGGTTAGTTTGGAAGGTGGGTAAAGGGAATAGAGTTAGATCGGGTGAAGATCCATGGGTAGGATGTGGCTAGAACTACAGGCCTCCTGAAAATTTGGTCAATAACCTGCGTGAGAAAGGCTTCTAATACCTGACTCAAGTGGCACTCCCAGATCAAACTGCAGTATGGAGTCAAGAATGGATATCAGCAGGTATGATTGGGCTTAGAGATGATGAAGCTTTGGTATGGGAAAGATATTTAACAAGGTTAAGGCCTAGCCATGTAAGGCTCAAGAATGCAGAGGATGAACTGATTTGGTCTAAGAATACAGAAAGGGGTACTTATACCCCCAAGGCAGGTTACCAGGCTCATGACCATGGAATGGGAGATCCTGACTGGTGGTGGAAACTTCTTTGAAAATTTAAACGTCCTTTGAAAACTCGTATTTTTACGTGACTGGTTCTTAGAAATAAGGTTTTAACGGGGATAACTTACAGAAAATAAGTTGGCGAGGACCAAATAGATGTCCTTTATGCAAAGAAAATGAAGAATCAATCCAGCATCTGTTTGTTTCTCATATTTTGACGGTTCAAGTCTGATCTGAAGTGAAGGTTATCCTACGTTTAAAGAATGTTTGGAGGGGGCTTTCTATTGAGGAATGTTTAAAGTCTTGGTGTGGGAACGCGGCATTTAAAAAATTTAAAGCACTGCCACTTATAATAGCATGGGAGTTTGGCTTGTGAGGAACGGTAGTGTTTTTGAAGATAACCCTGTTCCAGCCATTCAATGTGGCACACAAGGCATAAACATTCTTACCAGCTTCAAACTAACAAAAATGAGAAGCCTCCAAGACAAATTTTGGTGGAAGATATTGATAGAACTGGAGCATGGGCTTATTTTGATGGTGCTTCTCGGGGTAATCCATAGGTCAGTGGGATAGGTGGAATTATTTACTTAAAAGACTCACACATTTTAAAGTTTAAAGAAGGTTTGGGCAGGGGTACACACAATTATGCAGAAATATTGGCTTTGAATCAATATCTTCCACCAAAATTTGTCTTGGAGGCTTCTCTTTTTTGTTAGTTTGAAGCTGGTAAGAATGTTTATGCCTTGTGTGTGTAAGATCCCCAAATGGGTCTCTCTTGTTCTCCAACAA
Organism: Taxus wallichiana var. yunnanensis; assembly: GCA_018340775.1. Taxonomy (NCBI): domain Eukaryota; kingdom Viridiplantae; phylum Streptophyta; class Pinopsida; order Cupressales; family Taxaceae; genus Taxus; species Taxus wallichiana. The sequence goes on along the minus strand of CM031241.1, from coordinate 91,063,331 downwards.
TTTTAGATCAATTAAAAACACCAAAGGCTGATTTATGACTATTATGGCAAAAATCAGATTTTTCAACAGCTGGAAAATAATTTATATTTGAAACCCTAACTGCTGCAATCTTCAAGATAGCATAACTTTCTCTACACAACTCCGATCTAGGCAAATGACATATGCCCGAACTTGGAAAAATACAAGGAACAAGATGATGTAAACCAAATTATAACAGCAACTACCAAACATGCAGATCTGACCCTCCTACTATTTTGGCCCACACATTTAGGGCATCAAATGAGCCCCAAAAATTATTTTCTCTATCCCGGATGATTGTTTATATTTTTAGGAACTCATTCATATAAAAATCAGAATTTGCGGATGCCAAATCAACTCAGAAATCAAATCTGAAATCTGATTATAAAACTGGTAAAAAACCCTTTGAAAAATTATGAAACTAATTGGCTTATTTCCCAAAAATATGTAGATGGTTTAGCAATTAAAATCAAATCTAAATACCTCCAAAATATAAAGCCAAATCTGTCCCAACTGGGTCGATCCAATAGAAGATAAACTGCTATAATTTTATTTCTCAAATGCCTTCAAATTACACTTGCTGGAAATGACTAAAAATAACACTGAAAATCTGATTACAATCAATGGGAATTTCGAGTGAAAAACCCTCTCAATCCCTTGGGGTTTTCGTCCACAATAGGTATAAACTAAGGTTTTTCGTCCTTAGAATATAATTTGCAAAAGCTCAAAGCTCAAATGCAAGAGAAATATCATATAAAAATCTAGAATATAGAAGAGGCAAGTCGACTTCCCTTTTAAAGGAAAAGAGCCAACAACCAACCTCCAAATCAGCCAATGAGCTCACATGATTTTTCCTATGCAAACATTTAATATTTTCCCATATTAAATGTTTTTCCCAACAATATTTCCCTCCTAGTGCAAGTTGCATTTCTCTAGGGGAAATACATAAATTAATTATGTTTTTATCTTCCCTAGGCTTCATTACTCTCCTTTGGCCCAAGTCGCCATTATCCTTTCTAGGAGGAATAAAATATAATAAATCCCTTTACAATGACTTTTGCCCCTTAAGGCAAATCGTATTTTCCATAGGGATTACAATTTATTTTTATTAAGCTAAATAAATTAATATAAGTACTTTAATAAAAAAATTATTTATAGCACTTTATAATAATTTATTATAACTTAAGTCACCCTTATATTTTTCCTTTGGCCATCGGGTTGACAAAATAGGCCAAAGGTCTTCGATTGGAAAGGGGACATTACAGTCCTCCCTTCCCAAAATTGCTTGCCCTCAAGCAATTCTGATCTTGTTTTGTCCAAGTGTCATGCACAAAAGACAAAACATGCTGAAGTGATCCGCAAGCCTGGCACCTGTTCTGTCAAGTGAAGCAAATCTTGCCACAAAATATAGATCTCTTGATACTCACAAATATGAGTATGGACCAATGGTTCAACATACTCCATAATGTAAACTTCGTCCTCTAATTTGTCATGCTTCTCATGAGAGAAAGAAATCTGAATGTGCAACAACAAATTAGACATATTATCATTCACTGCATACCTTGGAGTATCATCATTCTTTATCTCCATGATGACTTGGCTTTCGCTGCATCAAATTCTTGGCATCCTTGTCAACAATGGGCTGAGTATCTTCACCAAACAGCTTATCATGAGCTGCTGGTTTGGAAATTGCAGCAGCCTGCAATTCCACACAAGTGTCCATGAGAGGCTCCTCCTCATGTGCTAGTTGTTCCATAGAGTCTTCTTTCGTGGGTGTGGACTTCCTTGCATCAATTGCCCACATCTTTTCCTTAAACTCTTGTAGGTGTTGTCTCGCTTGAGCGGCTATCAATTTAGCAGCTTTAGCTCTGTTATTCCATTCCTCACACCTTTTCAATGTTTCCATTACATCTTCCTTGCTTGCATATACAAATTTCTTCTCCTGAGATGGAATAATTTCTCTAGCAAGCAAAGTTCCACTAACACAATTATTTTGTTCAATGGAAATCATACCTTTTGAAGCTTCTTCTTCTTCCTTTGGTTGTAGATCTGATTTGTCCTCTACCCCTTGCTCACCTTTATCCTCCGGTAGATCGAACCTCTCCATGAACCTTTGGCTACAGTCATCAAAGAAGTAGACAGATTCTTCCCCTTGGGTCTTTATCACATGATACCACCAATCTTTTGCTATCCCTTCCAAATGATAAGGAATGAATTTGAGGGCATCATCCACACACATAGGATTTGATAGCAAGTATGCCTCCAATTCTAACAACCATGATCTCACAGAAATTTTATTAGTACCATCAAAAATAGAAATCTTATCCTGCCACGGTAGTAACTTTCTAAAGAACTGCATGTCTGATGCCTTTTTTTTTTTTGCTTTCATTCAAGTCGATTTTTTTTTTTCCTTCACCCTACAGGTGGGAGGAACATTGCTCTGATACCACTTTGTAAGATCCCCAAATGGGTCTCTCTTGTTCTCCAACAATTTTAGATCAATTAAAAACACCAAAGGCTGATTTATAACTATTATGGCAAAAACAGATTTTTCAACAGCTGGAAAATAATTTATATTTGAAACCCTAAGCTGCTGCAATCTTCAAGATAGCATAACTTTCTCTACACAACTCCGATTTAGGCAAATGACATATGCCCGAACTTGGAAAAATACAAGGAACAAGATGATGTAAACCAAATTATAACAAAGCAACTACCAAACATGCAAATCTGACCCTCCTACTATTTCGACCCACACATTTAGGGCATCAAATGAGCCCCAAAAATTATTTTCTCTATCCCGGATGATTGTTTATATTTTTAAGAACTTATTCATATAAAAATCAGAATTTGTGGATGCAAATCAACTTAAAAATCAGATCTGAAATCTGATTATAAAACTGGTAAAAAACCCTTTGAAAAATTATGAAACTAATTGGCTTATTTCCCAAAAATATGTAGATCGTTTAGCAATTAAAATCAGATCTAAATACCTCCAAAATATAAAGCCAAATCTGCCCCAACTGGGTCGATCCAATAGAAGATAAACTGCTGTAATTTTATTCCTCAAATGCCTTCAAATTACACTGCTGGAAATGACTGAAAATAACACTGAAAATCTGATTACAATCAATGGGAATTTCTGAGTGAAAAACCCTCTCAATCCCTTGGGGTTTTTGTCCACGAGAACTCTTGGGGTATTCGTCCACAAGAGGTATAAACTAAGGTTTTTCGTCCTTAGAATATAATTTGCAAAAGCTCAAAGCTCAAATGCAAGAGAAATATCATATAAAAATCTAGAATATAGAAGAGGCAAGTCGACTTCCCTTTTAAAGGAAAAGAGCCAACAACCAACCTCTAAATCAGCCAATGAGCTCACATGATTTTTCCTATGCAAACATTTAATATTTTCCCATATTAAATGTTTTCCCAACAATATTTCCCCCTAGTGCAAGTTGCATTTCTCTAGGGAAATACATAAATTAATTATGTTTTTATCTTCCCTAGGCTTCATTACTCTCCTTTGGCCCAAGTCGCCATTATCCTTTCTAGGAGGAATAAAATATAATAAATCCCTTTACAATGACTTTTGCCCCTTAAGGCAAATCGTATTTTCATAGGGATAACAATTTATTTTTATTAAGCTAAATAAATTAATATAAGTACTTTAATAAAAAAAAAATTATTTATAGCACTTTATAATAATTTATTATAACTTAAGTCACCCTATATTTTTCCTTTGGCCGTCGGGTTGACAAAATAGGCCAAAGGTCTTGATTGGAAAGGGGACATTACAGTGTGCCACATTGAATGGTGGAACATGGGCTTATTATGATGGTGCTTCTCGGGGTAATCCATAGGTCGGTGTGATAGGTAGAATTATTTACTTAAAAGACTCACACATTTTAAAGTTTAAAGAAGGTTTTGGCAGGGGTACACACAATTATGCAGAAATATTGGCTTTGAAGTTAGCATTTTTGTTGGCAGCCGAAAAAGGATGGTCATAAATTGGATGCGAGGTTTATATATGCTGAAAATTTTCCTGTTGAGACCCATTTTTGAAGAGATCCAAAATATTATAAAAAACCTTTAACACCATTTCTTTTCATCATATATATAGGGAGAGAAATGAGCAGGCTGATAGAATATCCAAGGCTGGTTTTCGATTGGAAGCCGGTCAATGGCGCATATGGGAAGAAGTGGAGGGTCAACCTTTTGAATATGAACATCTGCCCTTCTACTAGATTCTTCATAGCTTTTGTTTGGATTTATTTTTCTGGGATAATGCCACTGTAGCTTTTCTTTTTGCTTTCCTAATGCTTTATAATGGTATATGGGTTATTTTTGAACCATTTTCATTTGGGCTGTGTTTCAATTAATTGATCGCAATAACCTTGTATCTGATCTTCTCCTGCTGAGGGGCTTTCATGTATTGTGTTGGGACTTTATTTGAGGGAATAAACCCATTTTTTATTTTGGTCTTGGAAATCATGTATTGGAATCTTGAAATGCTGTATCGCATTCGTAAACTGTAATTTTGTTTTCTGTAAATGAAATTACGAAAAAAAATCTGCAGGATAAAAAAACTATCTCTCTTCTCTAATCAGTTTTATGTTCATCAACCACAGGCTTATATGCAGATTCTAGTCTGTTGTCTTAATAAATTATGATGCAAAGATTGCTAAAAACTCAGTTTAACACAAATGGGTCTATTAGAAAAAAATGGACTGACGCAATGCATGAATAATCGCACAGCTTAGAACTAGAAGGTATTGGTATAACCTGCTGAATGGGTTTTCTTGGGGTTCCTCCTACCAGGGATCACGGTTCATTTTTAATTTCCAAAGGGTTGGTTATGCCAATCTCAATGTAATGAGTGTAATTAATTTATGGGGCACTGATAAGAGAGTGACTTGTGTTCAAACTCACCACCGTCCCCATCGGCCCCATTACAATAAAACGGCCATAAATACAGTGGACATGTGAGAAGGTTGTGGTTTCACGATTATCAGGTGCCTTCAATGATGAATGATATTTACAAATCTTAAGAGTGTGATCCAAGCATACCTCATAGCATATTAAAGGCAAAGCATAACCGCGCCCAAGATGTTCCAAGAAGAAAAAGAATGTACAACGTTCATATGGATGGGACATCATATAAAGCACAAAATGTACTCGGATTCTCAACGAGACAAGGTTCTCGATTTTGACTAGGTAAAAAAACCCATCAAAAATGGATTTTTTCCTGACACAGGTTTCCATTTTGACATGTCAGAAAGACTTCAGTACATAACCATCGCCGTATTTCCGAATAAAGTTATGCCAATCTGTCATAGCGAATTGAAATTTTGCTGTGTGACGTAAAGGACGCCTACCAACTGTTTTCCATTAAAACTATGAAGAAATATATTTCCAGAAAATTTGTCTGAAAACAATTCCGCAATAGTGCAAACCTTTGGCTTAAAGTCTTTAATGAGTGAGAGGAATTGTTTAATTTCAACCCTAGTTCAACCGATTTCAGAATTGATTCAAAAAAAAGTAGCGAAGAGTCATGAATACATACCTTCTCGCATCTTGGTCTCTAAATCCCTGAGACTCGGCTCGATGAGCTCCCATCCGTTGGGGTACTTCACGCGATTTGTTCGAACCTTGGGCATTTTCTCTAAATCTTCGATTAATTCAGCCCAAAATAAACAAAACTCTAATTTCTTCGAATATCAGGAAAATCCGAGGCGGGTCTGGCCTTATACTCGAGAACACAGATATCTTCGATAAGATCAAAACAGCTCCAACTCAAAATGATTAGCTCTGTAAATCGTTCGTCGTGGGGAGGGTTTGGAATGACATGGCTTATGTAGCCTATGTGACATGGTTATTTGCAATGGCAAGAGGATATCGTCGAATTGAGCGAACATCACTTGTAAAACCTTTAATGGTCAAAGTGTAGTAGATTATGTTATTTGTTCACAAAGCTTTATCCTGAAATTGGTGAGACTCGACTGCCCTGAGATGAGATCATGTCACAATCCAATATTTGTAAAAATAAATATGCAAATAAACCATCGGAATAGAGAGCAAGATCACCACAAGCAAGGGAAAAAACCTCTTCAAGGGAGAATCCTCATGACTCAAGAGAACCGAGAACTCTTCAAAGCAACCCTTGAGCATCATTTTCAGCAACATTCCCAAGAACCAAAGAATATTTCAGTTGTGAACAACTATCCACCAAATAACAATAGGCTGATTTCTATAATTCAAAAGGCTTTAAATGCATGTAAAAGAAGCAAACCTAAGAATGGGAGGGCAAGTAGTTTTCCAGCAAATTCATGGTACGATGATGAATGCAAGGCAGTGAAGAATACTTTGAGAAAGCTTGGAATGACCAAAGAAAACAAAAAGGTTTATGAAAACACTATTCGGTCTAAAAAGGAAAGTTATGTGAACACAAGAAAAGAATTAATTTACCTTGAAAAACATAACCCCAAAGGTTTTGGAGAGAGCTACAAAAAAAAAAAAGCGAGATAGAGAACAATAATATTGACACATAATGGTTACAAGATGCGCAAGATACTATATGAAAGAGTTCAAGATAAACCTCCAGTAATCAACACAACAGTTAAGCTTTTTTCTATGAAGGATATCACTCAAGGCATCAAAAATCTTGCAGGGGGTAAGGCACAAGACATTGACGAGTTGCAAGCGAGAATATTTAAAGTGGGGCTTGGAAACCCTCACACCACATATTAAACACACATTTAATGATATCATTCAAAAAGGCTTTCCAATGATTGGACGACTAGTGTCGTTATACCTCTTTATAAAAGTGGGGACATCAATAATCGTCCAATTATCAGACCATCATGGTGAATCCCCTTCTTGGAAAACTATTTGGTAGCATGGTAGAGCGCAAAATCAGCAACTAGGCAGAAAAAGAGGGTAAAAGAGCAAAAGGACAAGCAAGTTTTAGGCTGAAACACTCCACTATTGATCATTGCATTACTCTTAGACACTTGGTGGGAAAAATATGGGATAATCAGGGAGAAGAAGCTTTATGTTGCTTTGTTGACTTCAAAAATCATTTGACACGGTCCTTAGAGATAAACTCTGGAGTAGAATGGAGGAGCTTGGTGTTCTAGATGAGTATAGAGCAGCAGTTCATAGGCTTTATGAGCAAGTCTAGGCCAAAATCAAAACAAGTGAGGGTATGTCAGAATGCTTTGGAAGTGACATTGGAGTCAAACAAGGCTGCCCTCTATCTCCAACCTTGTTTGGTCTCTACATTGATAAACTAGAGGAGTGGATTGATAATGTTGGTGGAGGGGGCATCCATCTAGCTAGCTATGTTGTAAAGTTACTTCTATATGCAAATGATCTTATTCTAATTGCAAAAACAACCCAAAGTTTGAGAGAACATTTGAAATCGCTAGAGATTTTTTGCAAGAGGTGGGAATGCAAGTGAATACTAGCAAGACAAAAATCATGATCTTTTTCTCTACAAAGAAAAAAGAGGCAAAATGAGTTTCTTTTTTAAGGAAACGCATTAGAAATAGTGGAACAATACAAATATCTTGGGCTTGACTTTCACAATAAGCTTAATTGGGAGACATGCAAGTCAAAAAGAATCCAAGGGGGGTGGAAGGCCCTATACTCATTGTAGAACAGGTGCAGGAATGCAGAATTGTGGGATTGGAAAACCAAAAATACCTTGTTTGGCCTACTAGTCACACTAGTGATTCTATATGGGTGCGAAGTTTGGGGCAGCAGTGTTTCTGACTTAAATTGGAGACAGATAGAGAGGGTCCAAAAGCACTTAATAACTAGTAGCCTCAAAGTTAAAGCCTCGGTTCCATATGAGATTCTTTTGGCGAATCTGGTACCTTTCCGCTAGAAGCATCGACAATGATTCGAACTCTAAGTTATTTTAAAAGGTGCAAGGAATGGAGAATCATCAATGGCCCAAAATAGTAGTTGAAACAGAACTAAGTAGAAGGAAAAGCACGTGGATGAAGCAAAATACCAAGTGGATGAGTAAATGGGACATCAACATGTGTGAATGTCCAAATACCAATGAGGAAATTAAAAAATATGTGAAAGAGAAATTTCGGACAGCCGTGTGGACAAGACAGATAGGATGGAAGAAAGCATACTACATCAACCATTTTAACCCCACCTAGGAGCACGAAGAAAAGGCATACATAGGAGCAGAAATTAAATGGAAAGAATAAATATTAATTGCCCTAACCGAGAACCGGCTCGCATCATCTTAGATGTGAAACCGGTAGGTGGACAATACCCAAAGAAGAATGAGAAACAAGAACATGTGTATTTTGTGTCAAGGGGGTGGTGGAGATAGAATGGCACTTCATTATGGAGTGTGCACCTATAATGGCATTCGAGAGCGATTATAGGGAAAATTTAAGTGTTGTCAAGCTAATGGATCTATTTTAAGAGGAAAATCTAACCAAAATATCAAGTTTTTTAATCAAGATTCATAGTAGAAGAGCTAACATCGAGAAAGGAATCAATTTTTGCAATAATCGAAAGGCAACTTATGTGATCTAATGTTTTTGTTTTGATATGGATAGATTCTTTTTGCGGCTCTTGGTCCCATAGATCATTTAGTCTCATGGACATTATTAAAATCATTCATTCATTCAATGAACTTCAACCGACTCACTATTTACTAACAATTATAGAGTTGTAAAGCACGCTCCCTGGGGATGTAATATTTAATTTATTAATTTTGTTTTTATATGTTTGTTTGTTTTTATATTTACTTATATTTGTATTGAAACTAGGTGTACTAGTTAGGTGGATAGATGCAAGATCGTAATGAGTAATGTTGATAAGTGTTTTATAATGATGATACGGGTGGAGTGTAATGTAGTGAGTTGTTCATTTTTATGTTTTACTTTAAATTTGATGTTTATTTGATATTTATGTAGCAATTTCAATTTTAAATTTAAGTCCATTTAATAGTCATATGACAATTTTAACCTTAAAATTGACATCAATTTCACTTGTCACTTATTTTTTAAATATTGTTGGAGATGTCAATAAAACAATCATAAATATCTTGGCCACATGGTTGGCTTGAGTCATTTTTTCCCTAATAAGATGTTTTTGAACTCAACTTAGTGTTTGGTAGATGGATGGCATTTGTCACCAAGAGAAAATTGGTGGAGAATGTAATTAAATTATTAGTCAATGTGATATGTGAAATTTTCAAGATAAGAATGTAGAGATTGATATCTCTCGAGATATTTAAGACATTTATAAGTAGTAAATAATATGTGCTAATGGAAAAAATATGGCCTCTTCGCGTCTTTCTCCCCCGTACCTTTTCGTTGTAAACCCTACAATCGATGTTGCAGCGGTCTCTGAGTGCGGTGGCAAGGTGGCTCTCCTTCTACTTCCGTTGTGGGCGGTGATGGATCTGGTGTGGGCAACGGCATTGCTGGTGGCGGCCCTTCCCCTTTACCTCCTCTTCAACCAGAGTCTTCCATGATGGTGGTATGGCCATTCCTGTGGGGAAACAAACATATGCTTTTGCTTCTGCTTCGATCTCCAGGCCCTTTCTGCGGCTAAAATTGCTCCTATGGTCTCCCTTGGGGATTCTATCCGACACAGTGAGGAATTTTTTTCCTCCAATGGTCTAATCTGCCGTTTTAATGGTCTCTGGCCTGGTCTTCCACTCCTTCATTCTTGGATCACATCGAACTGGTGCCCCCTCATTTCTGGTAGGATTGATATTTACCCCTGTGCAAGGGGTTTTTATTGTGGCCTTTAGCTCTAATGATGCTAGAGATGTAGTTATTTCTAAGCTCTGGGAACTGCAGAATCATCATTTACTGATGAAACCCTGGTTCCCGACGTTTAATCCACTTTCAGCCTCTTTCAATGTTAAGCCGGTCTGGATCCGTTTGCCCCATCTACCTTTGCAGTTTTGGGGAAATGACAGTTTAGTTGCTATTGGTGATGCTTTGGGTACTTTTTTATCCATTGATTCCAATACAGATACCTTCTCTCATACCACCTACGCGAGGATTTTGGTGGATCTGGATACTTCGGTTGATCTTCCGACTTCTATTGATCTCAAAGTGTGAGATAGGGTTTGGTCTCAACCACTCGATTATGAAGGACTGCCCTTTAGATGCAGAAAATGTTTTAACATTGGGCACCTAGCTATTGCTTGTCACATGGTCAAGCAGAAATCTAAAATTGATAAGGTCTCTTGGTGGAAGGATGCCCACCAAAATCTTTTAGTTGTTGAGGAGGAAACTATGTCTGCTGCTGATACATAGGTCAGTGAAGACAGGGTTTCCAGTCCAACCCCATCGGCTGATCCTTCAGTTGTTGGAGTTTTTAAGATGGATCATGAGCTGATGTTGATTCCAGCTTCAGTTACGGAATGTGCTAAAACTAGTTTCACTACTGAAAAATCCATTGACGGTGTCTTGGATTCCTCAATTTTTCGACTTCCAACTCCCTCAGATGAAAACACATATCCTAATAGGAGTGAAGAATGGACAGTCGTTAAACGTAAAAAGAATACCTTTTCTATGCATCTAAGATCCCATGTTAGGGACTCTTCTAGATAATTTGGTTGTAGTTTGTGCTTTGGGCGCTTATGCTTGTTGTGTTCTTCTCGTGGGCTTCTTCTTTTCTCCTTCTTTCCCCCTTTGTTGTTGGGGTTTTCCTCTCTGTTATGCTTAAATGTTTTATTCAGCCTTAAGGGCTTGTTGTACAGGATGTGGGTCCTACCAAAACCCTCAACTTTTACCATTTTCCAAAAAAATAACATGTGCTAAAATTAGGTGTATACACTCCTTAATGTTTTTACTAATAAATACTTTGTGCCAAAAATACGTACGTGTATACAATCCACGTAGAAATGTTTATGTATGATTGTTTTATCAAGAACATGTAACTTAGATTGGAATTAAAAATTAAAAATTCTCTATCAATTAAAAATTTATAGACGACCAATTGATACTTGTAAAACAATTTTAAAATAATTAACATTTTTAAAAAAGTAATATATATTCACAAAATTAACAATATTGTACATATATTAAAAGAAGGGGTTTAATGAGAAGAATAAATTTTAGACACGAGGATTTTGTTTCATTATTGTTGTCTTTTACATAACTTGTAACATATATAAGTGAGTTGTTTTATTAAGGGAAAGTTTTAGGTGGTGAACATACACCGATTGTTGAGCACTTATTTGTGAGGGTGGGGTCCATTAAGTGGACAATTTTTCCTACTTTAATATAGTTGGGGGACCTTATAAATGCTTAGATTTGAACTAATTTGACTTATTCAAATTATTTGATAAAATTTAAATATATAATACATTCACCCACTCAAAACATGACTAAAGTGATATATTAGAAACTTATAAAAATATTTAATTGTGTTTGAGGCCTCATTTTTAGAGGCCTTTCATAAAATTTAAATGTTAGCATCAATTTCATAAGTATTGAAATGTATATGACTACAAGTGTCAATATTCATTTATAAGGGCATACTTGTTCACATTCAAAATATTATCCCACTATTTAAGTACAATAAGTCTACCTTTATGCACACAAATGCACATCTTGATAAGTTGTCTTTTCACATTAAAAGCGTATTAATATTAAAAAAAACACTGTCTCCTCTAGCTTTATGCTCATAAGTACACCTTCTTTGGCACCTTCACCTCATTAATGCCAACACCTGCAAAAAATTTGTGTTAGACTCGCCATTTTTCCTAAAAAATGCAGAAGTAATGTTATGAATTATTGCATAATATTAATTATCCCTCTAAACTTCGAATGATCCCTCCAAAATCTCAAAATTTGAATTCCAATAGGATATACTCTTATGTATTGGATGAATAAGGTTATCAAGCCATTTGTTTCAAAAATTGACAAAACTCATAACTAGCAGAGACCGGATGACGGACATCAAATTTAGATTTGCAAGGGGACAACATATTCAAGAGGTAAATGTCGGTTGCTTTATGAATAGTCAAAGAATATCTTAATATATAAAGAATGTCAAAATGTACAGAATGTTCACTACGTGAAGAATGTATGCATAACCATTGAATATGTGAATCAACTACCATAACAGTTAAAGAATATTTGAATATACATAAGTGTTGTGTTTTTTAGGAAATTAGTATCGTAATATCCACTGTTAAATTTATATTGATTGACTAAATATACACTCGGAATTAATGAACATACATTGGAATATATGGTTGTAACTTTGTCATTGTCTCTGCAGCATTCAAACTTTTAATGTGCATTGAAATTATTGAATATACATCGATTACATTGAGTTAGTTCAGTGCATGTTCTTATTTTCAATATATATTACGTTATTTCAATGCAAGTTATGAAAGTACAATGTTATTATTAAATATACACTCATACTAGTGAATATAATTTTGAGTTCAATTACCATAGAACTAACAAATGTGTGACGTTGTGAATAATGTTTGGATATACATTGATTATGTGAATATACATTGAGTGTCGGTTAACATAACAACTAAAAATATTTGAATATACAAAGTGTTGTGTTTTTTTAGGAAGTTAAAATTTGAATACATGTAAGTCTTTTGTATTTTGTAGGTACTAAATATATAAATATATGTAAGTGTTTTTTTTTTAGCAATTAATATATGGATATCCATAGTTAATTTTATATTGATTAGATGAGTGTACACTAGAAAAATTGAACATATGTTTGAATATACTGATTGTGACTTTTTCATTATCGATTATGCATTGGAACTTTTAATATGCACCGAAATTAATGAATATACATTGAATACACGCCACCCTAAAAATACGTCATCAATTATCATGCTCAACAATTTTTTCCTCTCTCCTAAACACTTAAATGGATTAATATACATTGAATATGTGTCTATCATTTAGTCATGGAAAACAACGTTTTCAAAGGAAAAATTTACACCCATTTATTCAATATACATTTAGTAATTTCAATGTGTGTTGATTGTTTGTAGATACATCTAAACGCATTCGGACTTTGCATATGTACTAAAATTATAGAGTATACATTTTATATGTTAACTAAATACACCTTGCACCATAACTAAAATATTAAATATAAACTAAATACACTTTTGCCTTGTATCTGAAATGACCTGAAAATACAAGGAATATACTTATGGTCCCGGGTATACAGGCACACTTGTAGGAAATACCATGTTTACAAGTGTATTATCATCTACATTGAGTTATTTTTGTGCATGCTCTTATTTAACCTCTCGTTCGCCATGAAGTTAGTTGATGCGGTGTAGTAAATGTCATAAAATAGGGTTTTTCATGCATGCACATTGAACTATTGCATACAAGATGTGTGGACTTTGATATATGAATATGCAAAGCTATTAGTGAATATACTTTGAACCTCGATTACTATAGAATCTAAAAATGTATGAATAAACACATTGTCTACTACATTAGGTTGTTAAATATACACTAGAATGATTGAACTTACATTTAATACACTTGTCTAATTTTGTCGTCTTCTACTATGGATTCATGCATTGAATATAAACCTTTGAATATATTTCAAATTATCACGTTAGTCATCGGGTGATCTCGCATTTAAGATCCTTTTTAATCTTTTCTCTATGGTTTCTTGCAATGAGTACATATGCGAGCAATACCAGGATTACAAATATTTTTAGTGTATATTGACTTATTTCAATGTATATCCACCGAATTAGTATTTTATTAACTAGTTGTATTTAAATGGGAATCGGTGAATATATGCAAACAATGTTCTAATTTCAAACAATGCATTTAATGACAAAATTATAGGTGTATAGTCGATGTATAGTCAATAATTTTAGTGTGTATATGTATTCAATGTTCAATTCGCCAAAATCTCTATCAATTCAATGTGTATGATGAGTAAAATAGTGTCTCCCAACTAGGTTCTCAAATATAGGGATCCAATCTAAGACCGGCCACACTGTGCAGATAAAAAGGTGCTTAAGGAGTGCTAATATCGTAATTCTAGAGGATAGTAACCCTAACCCTAAGATAGTTATAGGATTCTAGAGCCTACAACTAAGATAAATATAGGTATCCTACTAAGATTCATAAATAAGAGTAACTAAGAGGATGGATAAAGCCAAGGGCATAATAACAATCAAACAATGCAATAGGATAAAGAAAATATACATCTACTCTAATTTATAGTAATAATGACCAACATACAACATGTGCATACAAAAATATACTAAAAAGGGGTTGAAATACTTACCTATAACATGTGTGTGACTTTCGATGCATAATCCGCCCCGAACACAACACCACTAAGGGAGAATCACTATGGGTGGAGAAGGGAAAATATTAACAAGAATATCTCTTCCTAATTCACTATGGTGATTGAAATGTAAAAGAGGTAAACCCCAAGACTCAAAAGTTAACTAATAAGGTGTGAAATAGTGTGAATAAGAATAAATGCGAGTGTAAAGAAGTGATAACAAAGTAGTTGTATTGATTTTTTCTTATATTCATTCAATTTTTCATCGAAATAGGTTACAGGAACTTGGGATGGATGAGAGAGATGGTGCGGCGAGGTGCGAAAGGAGGGATCCTCGCGATTTTTGTGAAGGGATCGGAAAAGGTGACGAGAGATTCGAATCCTACATAGGTGGCAAGAGGCAAGGTGGCCTAGTGGGTGGTCGAATCATTTTGAATAAAGAAATCAGAAATCTTTTTGGATGCCCTTGAGCAACAATTTCAATCGGAAAAAATGGATTTAGAGTGCAATACGATCAAGGGGGCAAGGGGGTGTGTTGGCAGTAAACTAATGATACCTTTAATTCACAAGGCTTTAGGTGCTTGCAAAAGATCTAAGCCCAGAAAGGGAGCTGCAAATACTTTTCCCACTAATCCATGGTATGATGAGGATTGTAAGGCTGCCAAGAGAGCTATGAGGGAAAGTGGAGGGAATAAAATAAATAAAAAGAATTATAAGAGACTGGTTCAATACAAAAAAGAAACCTATGTGAATAGAAGGAGGTCGGAATTAATTGCTCTCGGAAAACACAATCCCAAAGGATTTTGGAGGGAGTTGCAACAAAAGAAAACACACATAGAAAACAATATCACAGAAGCACATTGGTTAGAATATGCGAAGCTTTTATACGAGCGGTCTCTTCAACAGGATAGCCCTCCCATCCTCCAGACTTCAGTCGAGCTATTCTCAGAAGACGACATCAAATACGGCATTCAAAATCTAGCAAATGGAAAAGCACAAGATGTTGATGGGTTACAAGCTGAATTTTTAAAGTGGGGGGTCGAGGTGCTTGCTCCACATATCAGAACAATCTTCAATAATGTAAATCAAGTAGGGTTCCCAATAGAATGGACAACCAGTGTGGTTATTCCTCTATTTAAAAGTGGGGATGTCAATAACCCTTCTAACTACCGCACCATTATGATCAATCCTCTGTTTGGTAAGTTGTTTGGGGGCATGATAGAGTGCCAAATCAGTAGTTGGGCAGAAAGAGAGGGTAAAAGAGCAAAAGGATAGGCAGGCTTCCGACCTAAACATTCAACCATTGATCATTGCATAACTCTTAGGCATTTGATTGAAAAGGTTTGGGATTCACAAGGTGAGGAAGCTTTTTGTTGTTTTGTTGACTTTAAGAAAGCGTTTGACATGGTCCCTCATGACAAAATTTGGAACAGGATGGAAGAACTTGGGATTCTAGACGAGTTTAGAGTTGCAGTGCACAGGCTTTATGAGCAGGTTAGAGCTAAAATCAGAACTAGAGAAGGCATGTCGGAATGTTTTGGTAGTGACATTGGTGTCAAACAAGGCTGCCCTCTTTCTCCCACTTTGTTTGGTTTATACATTGACAAGCTTGAAGAATGGTTACACAATACCAAGGGAGGGGGTGTTCAGTTGGCGGAATATGTGGTGAAGTTGCTCTTATATGTTGATGACCTTATCTTAATATCAACAACAACTCAAGGTTTGAGAGAGCATCTAAAAGCTTTAGAACTCTTTTGCCAGGAAGTCGGGATGCAAGTGAACATTGACAAAACAAAAATCATGATTTTTTCTCTAAAAAGGAAAGGGACGCACACTAACTTTCTTTTTGAAGGGAGGCCATTGGAAATTGTTATAGAATATAAATATCTGGGGATTGATTTTCACCACAAAATGAGCTGGGAAACATGTAGAGCAAAAAGAATACAAGGAGGTTGGAAAGCATCATACTTGCTCCAAAATAGATGTAGGAAAGCTGAGCTTTGGGACTGGAATACTAAGAAAACCCTCTTTGGTCTGTTGGTCACTCGGTGGCCCTTTATGGGTGTGAAGTCTGGGGAAGTAATATGTCAAAGCATGGATGGAGACAGTAGAAAGAATCCAAAAACATTTAATCACAAGCACTCTCAAAGTTAAATCAACGGTTCCTTATGAGATTTTACTGGCTGAAGCGGGTATCTTACCAATGGAAGCTTCGGCAA
Organism: Taxus wallichiana var. yunnanensis; assembly: GCA_018340775.1. Lineage (NCBI taxonomy): Eukaryota > Viridiplantae > Streptophyta > Pinopsida > Cupressales > Taxaceae > Taxus > Taxus wallichiana. The sequence goes on along the minus strand of CM031241.1, from coordinate 91,046,793 downwards.
TCACTCGGCTAATAAGCTATTTGAAAAAAGTGGAAAGCATGGACAATCATCGTTGGCCCAAAATGGTTATAGAGGATAACCTAGAGCGCAAAAAGAAAACTTGGATGAAGCAGAACACCAAATGGATGGAGAAGTGGGGCATCCACTTCTAGGAGTGCCCTAACAGCAATAGGGAAATAAAAAATTATGTGGCGGAGAAGTTTAGGAAAATCATGTGGACAGAAAATATTGGTCATAAGAAAACACACTATATCAAATATTTTAACCCCACTTGGGATCACGATGACAAAGCTTACTTAAGGGCAGATATCAAAGGTAAGGCTAGGATTATTTTGGCTCAGTTGAGGACTGGGTCGCATCATCTTCGTTGTGAAATTGGTAGATGGACTATTCCCAAAGAAGAGTGGGAAAGGAGAACTTGTCTTTTCTGCAATACGGGGGTTGTTGAAACAAAATGACACTTCATCATGGAATGCTCAGCCTATGATGACATCCGCTTCCAGTACGAAAATGAGTTACACGTGGACAACCTAAATGAGTTATTTGAGGAAGCTAAGCTTCAAAGGATTGCTGGTTTTGTGCTCAAGATTCATAGTAGGCGAGAGGATTTGGCAAAGAACTTGGTTTTAGCTTAATGTTTCTACTTTTTTTGGTCCCTTTGACTCTTCAGTCACATGGACGTCATTAAAATCTTTCATTTCATCCACAAGGTTACCATCTCTCACGTGGGCTAACTCTATCCCCATTGGTCGACGAAGCCATTCGGTTTGGTAAAGGGTCACCTTCTGCATTTTTCGATTCAAAATTTCAAATCTTCATAAGTTACGCAAAACCAACCTTCAACGACTTCCTCCTACCCGAAATCCCTTATTCCCCTCCGTCTTCGCAACCATCCGCAGCGTGATCGATTAACGATTGGGATTCCTTCCCTTTCCAAAGGCATGGGGTTCGAGTTGATTCGATCTTGCACAGATTATGTTTCTTCGTTGCTTCATTCTTCTTCGTGGGAGGCCACAGGCGGTTCCGAAAATAGAGGAGGTGGAGTGCCCTTCCCCCCTGGATCAAGATGGTAAACTGGTTTTTGATGAGGAGGATGGGCTCGAGGGTCAAATTACTCTTTTCAAAAATAGAGCAGTCATTGCCAAGTTCGCTGGGAAATGGCTCTCAATGGGCGAGATCTCCAATTGGTGTGAAAATCTTTGGGGAAAGGATTGTGAATCCGGTTTTTGCCCAAAGGATTCTTCTTAATTCTCTTCTAAAGTGAAGTTATAAGGGATGAAGTCCTCAAAATAAGAAACAAATTCCTCCTTAAGAAAGGTCTCTTCATCCATCCCTGGTCTCCAAATTTTGACCCGTCCTTGTTGAGGGAAGCTAAAGTTCAACAGAGTTCGAACTCGCCTCTATGCCTTCACCCAATTGAATAGTGGAATCTAAAGATTCTCACCAATATTTGTAGTAGCCAGAAAAGTCATCTGATTGATTCCGAGAACCTTGGAAGGTTCTCTAACAAAGATTCACGAGTTTGCATCACCTTTGACCCATCCACATTGCTCCCGAGTCGATTTCGATTCGAGTTCAATGGGGAATTTGCTCAATCAGTGGAATATGAAAGAATTTCCCAAAAAAATTAAGTGTGGCCTTTCTGGTCATGAGTAGTTGGATTACAATGTCTCTTCGAAGACCTTTGGTTCTAGGTGGATTCCTAAGCCTACCTCACATCCCTGATCATTGTGGGACCCTTCTTCCCCGACCGAGGTTTCGAAGCCACTCGCTGCTGCCGGTCCCACTCACTCTCTACGCAGTGTCTCGATCATGGAAGCTATTGAAGTGGCATTAGAATCTTTAGGACTTCTTTCCCATATGAAATCAGGTGTGGAGGTTGGCCATGGTGTATACCAGAAGCTCGGACAAATGAGTTCGGGGAAAAGAAAATATCTCGCCCCTCTTTCCACCTCTCCAAAGAAGGATGCTATAGCTAATGATAATGAAGAGGTTATTTTGTCTAGCCCCATGGTTTTCTACTCCTTAGCTTAGACCCCTAATATTCCCAAGGCTTCGAACATTGGTGGTTCTTGACCCCGCATGTGGCAAAGCAAGCAATGAAGCCAAGATTAACAAGGAAATTGCAAAAGGTAAGCAAGATCAAATAAGTAATTTGTTTCATTATATAAGTAGGGAGGGCTCATCCCTCCTGAAGGATCAATGAAGATCCTATCATGGAATGTTAAGGGCCTCAACGCCCCTAACAAGCAATGCTTAGTAAAGCGTTGTGTGTTGGAACACGAAGCAAGACATTTGTTTGTTGCAAGAAACTAAAATGAGTAGAGCAGATCTTGAAGTTAGTAGTTTGGTAAAAGTTAGAGGTTGGCAAGGTTTATTCGTAGACTCTAATGGAGATTTTTAGGTTTATTTTGGCGATCTCATAAGGTTTCTTTTCCATTATCAAATAAATTCGTCACAAACAATGGTGTAGAGTTTGGGTTCTACATACATATTTGAGTTTCCTCATGTGTAATATCTATGCCCCACCAATCTGATTGAGAAGAGACATCTTTGGAAAGATCTATGAGAGGACCTAGAGGGATTTACAGGCATTCTCATCCTTTTTGCTAGGGACTTTAATGCAATTTCTTCGGATAGAGATAAGTCTAGGGCCTTTCAAGGAACCCCCAATCTCAAAAAGATTTTTGTTCCTTCATTCAAAGCGTTGATCTAGTGGATATAGAACCCAAGCAGGGTTGGTTCACCTAGACAAATAGGAGGCTAGGTTTTAGCAGTATTGCCGAAATGTTAGACAAATTTCTCTCTAATTAGGAGTGGCTTCAAAAAAATATCATTCTAGAAAGTTATGTCCTTCCTATCTCCGGTCCAAACATTTTCCCATCTCTCTCTCTCTTTCCTTTGACATGCCCCAACAAATCTCCCTTCAAGTTTGAGCTCATGTGGTTGGGATCCATCTCTTCATGACAAGATTAAGGACTAGTGGTCTTCCTTCCAGTTTAAGGGTACCAAAATGTTTATTCTCTCCAAAAAGCTAGCAAGTTGAAGAGCAATCTCCTCAGTTGGAATAAAAGCCACTTCAAAAATATTTTTGAAGAAAAATTAAGAATAGAATCGGAGCTAAAGGCATTGAATGAAACTATCTTCCGATCGGGCATGGCTCAATCTAAATACCTAAAAGAAAAGGCTTTGCTTGCACAATTAGGCAAGGTGCTCCTAAGGGAAGAAATCCACTGGAGGCAGAAATCTAGAGAAACGTGGCTTAAAGAAGGTGATCGAAAAACAAAGTTTTTTCATTCCTCCCTGAAGGCCAGAAGAATCTCCAAGTTAAAACTTGCTAATGGTGAATGAGTGTCGAACCAAAAGCAAAAAAAGGAAGTTATTATTTCCTTTTTTCTAATTTTCTATCCGGAGACACTCTCTCCCATAGAGATGCTCAAAACTCTTTGTTGTCATAATGTTCTTATCAATGAGGGCTGGAATGATCACTTATAAGATCCTTTTTCCTTAGAAGAAATCAAGTCTATCATTTTCTCTATGGAATGGGACAAGGTGTTTGGGCTAGATGGCTTCACAGTTACCTTCTTCCAAGATTTTTGGGACATAGTAAGTTTGGATGCATGGGCTTGTAGTGGAAGAGTCTAGGGAGACAGGGAAGGTACTTGGAGCTCTTAATCATACCTTCATATGTATGTTCCCTAAGAAACTACTTGCCTATTGAAGCCATGGAGGATTTTCATCCCATTTATTTGTGCAACACCACATATGAAACCATCTTAAAGGTAATTGCCCTGGAGGCTCGGTCCCTTCTTGGATTCACTCATCTCTCAGGAACAATCGGGTTTTCTTCCTAGGCACTCGATTTTCAATGGGGTCATTCTTTCTCATGAGATGATTCATTCTCTAAATTATAGTCGTCATTCAGGGATGCTTCTCAAGTTGGAGTTTAGTAAGACATATGACAGACTGAATTGGAGGTTCTTGATCCAGTTTTGGTAAAATTGGGTTCAACTTAGCCTTTTGTAACTAGATTTTTAGATACATCTCTTCTCCTAACTTCTTAGTTTTGGTCAATGGATCGGTAGAAGGTATTTTTCATAGTAATAGGGGATTCATCAAGGTGATCCTTTATCTTCCTATCTCTTTATTCTAGTTGTTGATACCCTAAGCAGAGCTTTGTCCATAACAATCAGAGAAGGCCGATTAAAGGGATTGTCTTTAGCTAAAGGAGCGGACCCTCTCTCTCATCAGCAATTTGTTGATGACACCTTCTTGTTTGGAGAAGCAACAATAGTGGAAGCTAAAGAGTTCGGAAGTATCCTGGATACCTACTCAGAAGCCGTTGAGAAAGTAATTAGCCTCCCTAAGTCCTTGATTTTTTTCTTTAACACTTCCCTCAAGATTCAAAGAAGGATCAAACAGATCTTAGGTTTCTCTACGGGTTCTCTCCCCCAGAAATACCTTCGCATTCCCCTCTTTCACTGGAGTAGGTTGGGCTTCTATTTGGAAGGATATTTTATCTTCACTCTCAAATAGACTCTCTTCATGAAAAGGTAAGTGGCTCTCTTTCGCAGGCAGGATTCAGTTAATCAATTATGTGCTTTGTGCCCTTCCCATCTTCATGATTTCTGTTTTGAAGATTCCTAAAGTGGTCCTTCTCAAAATTGAAAAATTGCTTAGAGCCTTCTTATGGCAAGGGACTGGTGATGAAAGGAAATTTCATTTGATTAAGTGGGAGGAGGTCAAAATTCTAAAGGCTCTAGGGGTGTTGGTATCGTGGACCTGGGATTGCAAAATATTGCACTTGGTGCACCAAACATGTTTGGAAGTTGGTTTCCTCTCCCTCCAATCTCCTTAATTCCAACATGATCAATAAATATCTCTCTAATGAAATTCAAAGAGTCTTATAACAAGTAAGGAGCTACCTAAAGTATCACACATCTAGAATTTTATATGTTCCTACAGGCACATCTTCTCTTCTCACACCTCTTGGAAAATTGGTAATGGGGCCACTACAAAGCTCTTGGAGGATTCTTGGAATGGTCTCCTAACCCTCCAGGAGACCCTAGGATTGGAACTAATTAAAGATGTTTCAAATAATTCATGGGGCAATTTTTTGGCAATTGTGGTTTCCTAGTTCGATGGTTCCCCTTCCTTCACATGGAAAACAAAGGACCCCAGATATTACCTAAGTGGCGAAAGATCTCCTCTCTAGTATTCTCAACAAGCGGAAAGTTTTTTTTCAAACAAAAAGGATTAGGTCCTATGGCTGGGGAATAAATCTAGGCAATATTCAGCCAAAGCTGGCTACGCTTTTCTTCTTCAAAGGGAAGGTAGGGGCACTTCTTCATGGACCAGATGTTGGGATGTTAATATTCTTCCTAAAGTGGGGGATTTTTGCTGGATAGTTCAAAAATGGAAATTTCTTACTCATATTAGAAGGAGGAAATGGGGCTATTAGGGTCCTTCTCATTGCTTGCTTTGTGAAAATGAGGAGGAAGATCTTGACCACCTGTTTGTTCATTGCTCTTTCTATTCTCGGTGTTGGGACGTGGTGTGTCGGAGATTAAACCTCGCTTGGGTCCCTAGTGCATCCATCACAAGTGTCCTTGATTCTTGGCCGATCCTTGGCAAAGGTCATTTCTCTTGGGTCTATTTGGATTTGCAACCCCATGCTTCTCCCGACACATTTGGTGGGAGAGGAACCTTCGTATTTTTAGGGAAGTTGCTTCAGATGTTAGTGAGGTTCTCGAGAAAATTAGAAGTTGTTATATCTGAGTGTGTTAGTTCCAATTGTAGGAACCTGGAAGACTTTTCTAGAAGGAATGCTTCTATTAGAAAGGCATGGCCTTAATCAAGTTACCAAGGCTAGGTACTATACTCAAGAAATGTAAATCAAAATGGGAAAAACAACTGCGAAAAGAAGCCAAGTGGTCTCCATCCCCCGGTTTTGCAAGGTTAGTTTCGATGGGGCTTCTAAAGGAAACCCCAGAGCTTTCGGGGTAGGGTGTATCATTCACAATGAGTTGGGTGAGATAATTAGTGTTGGTTCATTTCGTCTTCCTAAAGGATCATGCAATCTGGTGGAGGCCCAGCTCTCCTCTTTGGGGTCAAAAATAGTTGTAGAGTGTGGTTGATCCCATCTTCTTATCGAAGGAGATTCCCAGATCATTATTCAAGCAATCAAGAATGGTAAGGCTAGACATTAGTCTCTGGATTTCTTTATTTCTAATTCTCTCTTTTGGCTAGGGAAGGTGGACACATGGAGGATTAACCATGTTTACAGAGAAGCGAATGAAGCAGCAGACTACCTTGCTAATTATGGGGTGACGCAATTTGAGGCCTCCATATTCGATAATGATGTGTCATCATGGCCTAATCTGGCCATCATCACGAGGAGAGAGGCATGATCCATTTAAATTAATTAAAGGGGATCTGGCTCGTGGGAATTATCGATTAATATGGCTCCTCATCCTTTGGCTCTACATTCTCTTTCTTCCATCTTCCTTGTGAGCTAGGTTTTCTTGCAGTTTCGGTCAGTTATGGTGCTCCCCCCATATCCAGGGCTATATCTTATGGGTGAAGTGTGGGAAATGGCCTTTACGGCCATATCTCTGTAGCCATATTGTGAAAGTGTGTTTGCATTAGCTATGGGTCTAAGGAAAACGTGGTGGTTTGAATACTCGGGAGGATTATGTTAATGGAAGTGACCATGCCCGGGTCAATGGGAAGAGATAGCTTCACTGTTCGTGACTCACCTATTATTCCTAGGAGGTAGCAAGGAGGAAACCCTACAAATAGAAAACCATATCATCCTCCCGAGGCATGTGTGGGTCTGGTGGAAGCAATTGAGAATTTTAGCTTGCCCTCGGCTCTCATGCAAGCATCGCAGAGTAGGGATGGAGACATGGTGGCTAGGGCTCAAGTTCTTGAGTTGGAAAAGAGAAACAAGATCCTTTGGAACTTTGCGGTCACAATTCACCAGAAATGCCTCCTAAAGTATGAGGGCCCTACATACATTACGCCACTCAACTTGGAAGAGCTCTCCATTCCCATTGGCCCGATCCCGAATCGCATTTCCAAGCTGAAGGTCAAAGGGAAGGCTTCTATATTTTTTTCTAAGATTTGCGTAGGTAAGTGCTCCAGGACGCCGCTCCAGTGCTAGGTGGAAGAATCTTATTCAGGTATCGGTTGATGTCAAGGAGACCAAGGTGAAGGAGGAGGTCATAGAGGTTTCTGATTAATTCAATTATGAATGTATGTTTTGTCTTTTTGTATGTTATCTAGTATAGTTTTTTACTAGTTGTTACTTAGGGAAACATGGTTTGTCTCTTTCATACTTGTTTATATGGTTGCCCTGATCTATCGATATTATGTAATACATATTTTGTAAGGTAGGGGACCCAAGAACCCCCCGGTTCAAAGCTCCGGTCAAAAGTGTTTTTCCATCTAAAAAAAAATAAAGTAGTTGTATTGGTTTTAAGTGGTGTTTTTGTAAGGAGAGAGGTCAAGCACTTATACCTGATGCCATCACCCATAGGCAAATGTGTCAGCTATGGAAAAACCAAAATAGAAACCATCGCCCATAGGCGATGGTTTCAACCTTAGGATAAACACTAAGGTCAAAATGTGTAAAACATGAAGAATGAAGCCCAGAAGATAGATTCAGATGAATGAAGAAGGCCCAAGCTAACTAAAACTAGGGATATTAGTGTGTAATAAGAAGTAGGTAGTTGTCATGATATAAGTAACAATGATGAGTGCGGTATGTGAAAAAGGGGGCAACAAGGCAATTACGGGGTAACTAAGGTTAATAGTGTCATATCTCAATTTTTGGTCTAATCCACATGACCAATATGATCACATCCTAATCCTGTTAGGCCCCTTAAGGCACCCACTTGGGAGGAGAATGCATCAACACCCCCTACACAAGAAATTATTAGCAAACATAAAAAATATGGTGTATAAATATGCTTCAACTGAGTATCATCGTGTGTCACAATAGTGGAACATGAGATGGTCTTTGGAAAAGTATCTATGCAACATGAAATCAAAAGGCAAGGTGAAAGTAAAGTTGTAATAAAAGTGTTGTAAAGAAATAAATGAACTCCACCAAATGAAATATACCTACCTCATACTTACTTTTTGATGTTGTTTGGCTTTCTTTTGGTAGGCGTAATAGTTGTTTTTAACCTTGAATAAGCAAGACTAAAAATAAACACTAGAAGATAATCAGTAAAATAAAACATAAATCACCTAACTAGGAGGTCATGGGAGGGATGTAGTTGAGCATGGAGATGACAGAAAATGAGGATTGTCGAGTCAAGTTGGTAGAGGTGTATATAATAAGTCAAAATGAGTGGCTCACCTCCACATTTGTGGCACAATTTATGAAATTATTTTAGGGTTTGTAGGTTGAAAGATATGAAGGTTTGAAGATTGGAGGAAGTCACATATACATTGGTGAAAAGAATGGCTATAAATAGTAAAGGGAGGAATTCATTTGTCACTTTGTTAATTTGAGATTAAGAGAATTGAGCTATGAGATAACCCAAATTGAGTGATTTTAGTGATGATGATGAGAGTATGAGGCGGTGGATGAGGTGGTAGAGATGGGGCACATGATGGTTTGAATCCCATTGTAGGTGTTGTTTGTACATTGGGAATGGGTAGCTAGGAGAAAATGGAAAAAGTATGCCGAGGAAAATTTGGTTACTAAAATTCACCCCAAAGATAGCTAAATTGTAGATTGGGTTGAGGTCTAAGTGGGTTTGGGAGAATTTTGGATTCGGGACTCATTAGGTTAGATGTTTGTAATTAATGCTAGAAAAAGTCACGAGACCCTAAAATAGATGTCAACGACCATGTTAGGTTGATCATTCACAAAGTCGATGACATTTGACTAGAGGGAAAATTTTTACCATCGCCGATGGCATTTTTCCTACATTAGTGATGGCATAGGGGATGTTAGATTTTCTCAAGGGTTAATGACATTAAGCCAATATGGTGATGTAGTAGGAAAGTGGGAAATTTTGATATTTTGAGATGTATTTTGTCAAATTTTAGGGTACTTCTTGTTGTATATTTTACAAGTGCCACGAAGGATTCAACTGTGGAGAACCATAGTTGTGGCATGATTAAAAATTTGTTGAGGTGCTTATTCAAGTAGGATATTGCAAAATATAGGGCCTCGATTTATAGGCATTATGCAGATGGTTTAGGGTTGTATTTATTTCATATGTTCCAAATATTTGGAAATTTGTTATTGGGATGGTTATAGCATAATTTTTGTTCCATAATATATATGGAGTGGTGTTTCTTTATGTGTTATCGACATGCAAGGATGCTTTTGAGGTTGTGATTTAGTTTAGATAGGGACAACCACATGGGTGAAATTGATGCATAATTTGTACAAGATTTTATTGACGCAACATATGATTGTAGGGATCGTTATATTATTATTAGCCTAGATATATGAGTGGTTCCCAATGTATAAGCTGCGTGGACCGTTAGTGCAAAATCACAGCACCCACGGATGCGAGATCAGGTTTCTAGGTTGATCACTTAGGCATCCGGTGTGATTGCAGACAACATTGAATCCTTTCTCAGTGTGGGACCTGTAAAATGAGAAAGGAATCTCCAGAGAAGGTTGGTTCCTGCTCCTAAACTACTCCGCCACAAGCTATTCCAAAGTGCAGGAAAGCTAATCTAATCCTAATCTAACAATGCCAAGGAGACGAGAGAGAGAGAGAGAGAGAGAGAGAGAGAGAGAGAGAGAGAGAGAGAAAGGAAAAGAACAAAAGCCTACACTAAAATGGTGATACACCAGAGAAGGAGAATGTTGGACATCTATCAAAACTACCATGGAACAAAGAGAGGTGAGCAATGGGAAGGATGGATGAGATGCATCACGAGCCCAAGGATAGATTTCACACGAGAAAATGTCCCAAAACTCCATGAACACACTCCAAACCCGCAATGAACATTAAAACATGCACAAATACCTGCAATGAAGAGAGGCAAGAAGAGAACAAGCAAAACGAGCAAGGATGGACAAATGCATCACAAAACACGTTTTTTGTTGCTCCAGAAGTTTACACAGAACATCATTTCAATAGTAAAAGGCAAAAACACCATTACAGAGCAAGGAGGAGGTTCGAACTCCATTTTCAACCCTGGGAAGAAAAGAAGGGAGGGCAGAGCTGAAAAGATGAACCACACTTTTATCCTCGCCACTCCTTACAATTTATAGGAAGAATGAGAAAGGGAAAAGAGAGGAAAGTCGAATCTACCCCAACCACTTCTAGGTCATATTTTAAATCATCTCATTATGGTAGAAGCGGCGGATCCTGGCAAAACGGCGTGGCAGTCTCACGCTGCATTAAAGGGTTGTTGAAGCGGCCACTTTTGACATTACCATGCATCGAGCAGTTTCTCAATTTTCTCTCTCAAACTGAATCAAAATGCAAGATTGACCCCGGAATCGTGTAGAGAATTTCAACATGACTTTCCGTTGATATAAAGAACGTGCAAACCGAGTTCGGATCGAAAGATATGATGATCTGCAGATTTAGGGCACTTAATGCAGACCAAAACGGATTTTGAAATCTTTTCCGCGCTTCGCCACTGGACGACACGTGGCGAGGCTCGATTCACCGAATAATTCTCTCTCCTCCTTTGCGGGCTTTCTTTAAAATTTCCTTCAGGCCCCTTAAACTTGGACACGTATCCTCTCTGATTGGCTCGGGATGACCCTTCAAAACTCACCCCTTTGACTTTTGGACTCCTTCCCCTACGACACGTGTCGCGATTCGATTGGTTCTCGGGCCTACACGGTTCTTTCGCGGCCCACCGCGTCCATTTGTCCCGGATGTCCCAAAGTCTTTATGCTGGGACAAAAACCTCCGTTCGCCCGATTCGGCCGGTTCGCGTACCTTTGTCCCCGAGATGTCCCAATTGCCTAGTGCGAAGGTTCTCCGTTTCGGCCGATTCGGGCATTTCGCGCCCCGCGTGTACTGCGGCCCGAGATGTCCCCGATTGCCGGGAGTTGCTAGAGGCCTTCGGCCGATCCGCGTCTTTCTGCCCCACACGCCCCTCTCATTGCAAGGACTAGGACTTAGTCATTTTTATGATTTTTAAGCCCAATCTACATGCTTGAACCGCAAAACTCTCGATACATGTTATCGAAATTTACCTGGGGTGAAATTTTGACAACGTTTTGACGACTCAGCGGGGTCACACCTGCTGCTCAGGTGAATGATCGGAGCTCAAGCAATCCATGGGCATGGAGTCATAAGCAAGCCTCGAAAACTGATCTGAACTTTGAAAACTTCCCTCTGAGCCACTTGAATCCCACAGGACATGGAGTTGTTCTTACCAAAATGCCACTAGAACGAACTGTGCAAGAGCAAAACCAGCACAACAAAAACTATGTACGTAATCAAATCATACATGCTCCAAATGGAACATGCAGAGTGTGCACAAGCACTTCTTCTGCTGAAAGCAAACCTACCTACTCTACTCTAACTGGAAGCAAAAGCAAGCTAAACAAACCCTGCAATTGGTTGTGAGAAATAGCTTCCCTTTCTCAAAAGTGGCGGCCATGCAATTGATTTGGAGCTGATCATGGCTGTTAGGATGAGTGGAAAATCAACAAGAAGCTAGTATTCCACCCAAATCATCAAGGTATCGGTGAAAGCAAATTCAATACCTCTTTTAGTTGCTCTGCATTTGGATTGAAGAGGTATGACAGCTGATCCTTGGTACTTTGTAGCTCACCCTCATGCTCAGAAGACAACATGACTGGTTGTGACTTCTCCTTTGGCTCCAATGAAGCCAAATACCTGATTGGGCAAGGTATGGTCCTTTGAGTATGCCCATTGCCCTGATTTTCAACTCCAAGAATGGAGTTCTCTTGTAGACCCTCCTGAATGGATGGTGTGGAAGCAATGGTAGAACCCTTCTGCCCTTTCTCTTCCTCCAATGAAGAACATGAAAGATTAAAATCTTCCAATCTTGATTCCGAAGAGCTGTTATAAGATGCAGGCTGCTGCAAATGAATGTTCTCCTTCATGACAACAGACTCTTGTGTTTGGAATGTGGATGATGAAAGAGAGAATGGTGGAAACTCAACCGGCTCTTCTCCATCAAAACAGTCCTCCAATCGACATGATAAATTGCCTCATGGCTGTCCTCCTGCTGCAAATGTTCAACTTCCTCCATGGTGTCCTCTTGATCTCAAATTGACCACCATGGTTTCTTTCTCCCTTCAACATTGAGTTTGAGAGGTCAAACTCCTCTTCAGCATTGGAACTTGAGAGAGGTGAAGTAGAAAGAAGAACTGAAGGTTCTCCTGTAGCCTGCTTTGTGCTCAGAGCTCTTGGATCTGCACTTTTCTCCCCCACAGCTGGAATGTGCTCCTCTTCTTTTGAATTTGGAGCAGCTTCTCTTTCCTCCAATGTTTGAATACAATCTTGCTCTTGATTGAACTCTTCCTCCAGCATGAAGTTTCTCAAGTCAAACTCTTCAATCTGCTGCTCTAGAGGACAAGTTGGGACTGCAAGATCTTCTTCTTCTGCTGCAACAAAATCAGTCCTAACCACCACCTGTTCTCCAACCCTAGCCTCTTCTGTAGGTTTAACCATCAAGGGGATCTTTGTCATCCCAAATTTGGCAGCCAAACTTACTAAGCTCTTAATCATTTCTTCTTTTCTTGGCTCTTCCTCTTGCTGTCCTTGATGACTGAATTTTGCAATTTCTTCTTCCCCACATGGAATTGGGAATGCAAGAGGAGGGATGGGTTGTAACTCAACTGATTTTACAATTTTTGTGGTGGTGGAGGAGGTGAAACCTCTTGTTTCTTTGGAGTGGGAGGTATTTCATTTAGCTCTTGTGGAGGGGATGACTGTTTAGAAGGAAAAAGGAAAGAAGAATTGAGGTGTGTTGGAAGACTGAGAGGTGGAGACATGGGATCAACATTTGGGACAACAGATGGAGAGTTTAAAACTTGACACTGCTGAAATGATATAGATTGAGAAGGAGGAAAAGAAAGAGTATGAGATGGTGTGCTTACCCGTTGACAAGGTTGCTGAATACTCCTCTCATATACCTCTATTTCTTCAATCCACTTTGCAAGCAATGGCAACGTCTTCATTATGAATTCCAGCTTCTCCCGAGGGTCAAGTGTCTTGGAAAAGGGCCTCCTCATGGACAAGGAGTCCCGCAACCAATTCTCGAAAGCTCTCATTTGAGTGTTTGCTGGGATCGCACCATCTTTACCTCCATCTTTTGGATTTTTTCCAACAGATCTGCATTTTCTTCTTGATTGCTCTCACAACCAAGCATACCCTTGGCTTGATATGCTTCATATCCAAACTGACTTTGGCACACTGCTCATATGGGTATGCATGCTTGATCTTGAATCGATCAAAATGCTGATCCGAAAGAGTTGTAAAACATGTTGGAGGTGGAATATCTCTGCTTTGTTGTAAATGCGAGTTCCATGATGGAAATGAAGTCATGATTGCACAACTTCATGGAATGGAAAAGAGTGAAAGAGATGGAAAGAGAAAAGGATGGGAATGGATGGAAGACGGGTATGTAACTCGAGAATGAGTTATTGATCAGATGGAGTCGCCAGATGTGTTTGTAAGTGCCTCCAAAGGTGAAATCTTCACAGAACACACCAACCTCGCAAAAGATGAAGTGGAAGATCTCTAAGGTCCCACCGTGCGTGCCAAAACTGTTAGTGCAAAATCACAGCACCCCTGGATGCAGATCAGGTTTCTAGGTTGATCACTTAGGCATCCAGTGTGATTGCACAACATTGAATCCTTTCTCCAGGTGTGGGACTTGTAAAATGAGAAAGGAATCTCCAGAGAAGGCTGGTTCCTGCTCCTAAACTACCTGCCACAAGCTATTCCAGTGCAGGCAAGCTAATCTAATCCTAATCTAACAATGCCAAGGAGACAGAGAGAGAGAGAGAGAAAGGAAAAGAACAAAAGCCTACACTAAAACGGTGATACACCAGAGAAGGAGAATGTTGGACATCTATCAAAACTGCCATGGAACAAAGAGAGGTGAGCAATGGGAAGGATGGACAGATGCATCACAGGCCCAAGGATAGATTTCACACAGAAAATGTCCCAAAACTCCATGAACACAGCTCCAAACCTGCAATGAACATTCAAACATGCACAAATACCTGCAATGAAGAGAGGCAAGAAGAGAACAAGCAAAAACGAGCAAGGATGGACAGATGCATCACAAAACACGTTTTGTTGCTCCAGAAGTTTGCACAGAACATCATTTCAATAGTAAAAGGCAAAAACGCCATTACAGAGCAAGGGAGGAGGTTCGAACTCCATTTTCAACCCTGGGGAAGAAAAGAAGGGAGGGCAGAGGTGAAAAGATGAACCACACTTTTATCCTCGCCACTCCTTACAATTTATAGGAAGAATGAGAAAGGGAAAAGAGAGGAAAGTCGAATCTGGCCCAACCACTTCTAGGTCATATTTTAAATCATCTCATTATGGTAGAAGCGGCGGATCCTGGCAAAACGGCGGGCTGTCTGCTGCATTAAAGCTGGTTGTTGAAGCGTCACTTCATGGCATTACCATGCGTCAGAGCCGTTTCTCAATTTTCTCTCTCAAACTGAATCAAAATGAAAGATTGACCCCGAATCGTGTAGAGAATTTCAACACTTTCCGTTGATATAAAGAACGTGCAAATCGAAGTTCGGATCGAAAGATATGATGATCTCTGCAGATTTAGGGCACTAATGCAGACCAAAACGGATTTTGAAATCTTTTCCGCGCTTCGCCACGGAAGACACGTGGTGTGCGACTCGATTCGTTGAATAATTCTCTCTCGCTCCTTTCGGGCTTTCTTTTGAAATTTCCTCAGGCCCCTTAAACTTGGACACGTGTCCTCTTCTCGATTGGCTCTGGTGACCCTTCAAAACTCGCCCTTTGACTTTTGGACTCCTTCCCCTGCGACACGTGTCACGATTCGATTGGTTCTCGGGTCTGCGGTTCTTTCGCGTCCACCACGTCCATTTGTCCCGGATGTCCCAAAGTCTTTATGCTGGGACAAAACCTCCGGTTCGCCCGATTCGCCGGTTCGCGTACCTTTGTCCTGCAGATGTCCCAATTGCCTAGTGCGAAGGTTCTCCGTTTCGGCCGATTCAAGCATTTCGTGTCCTGCGCGTACTGCGCCCGTGATGTCCGATTTGCCGATCGCTGCAGAGGCCTTCGGCTGATCCGCGTCTTTTCGTCCCACACGCGTCCCTATTCATTGCAAGGACTAGGACTTAGTCATTTTTATGATTTTTTCTCGCCCAATCTACATGCTCGAACCGCAAAACTCGATACATGTTATCGAAATTTACCCTGGGGGGGTGAAATTTTGACAACATGGACATCACTATAGGTAGCAAGAGATGTCTCAAGAATTATACAATGGGAGAGAGGCCAAACAATTAGGCCAGTGGTTGGTTTTATGAGATTACCACAAGTCAAATATGAGTAGGTAGTGTGGTAGCCCTATAGAGGGATAGTAAACTATGGGCCTAGTTGGTTGACTATAGTGGTAACAGAGGGGACCTTGGAGATTACAAATCATTACATGTGGTAGGTGGGGACATAACCAATAGATAGAGTACCATTATATTTTGGGAATCTAGGTCATGAGGTACCCATACGTCTCACAAATGATTGACCGATACATGTTAGAGAGAGAAGGTTGAGCGGGGACGGGTGGTAGGTGTACCACCATTGTGACAACACCAAGTGAGGCATGGCCTATAACCGAGTGATAGGTGATAGTGATAGAGGAGACATGAGGTGTAGAGGGACCTTAGATAGTAGATGTAGAGGATAGCCCTTAGAGAAAGGCTTCAAGAGGAGGAGAGAGTAGAGAGGCCTCAAGGATGGAATTGTGAGTTCCGTTTATAGTGGATCGGGGGAGGTTATTTATCATATACATGTTCCTAAATACCAACATATATGATGGAGAAATCAAGGAAAAGAGCAGAGGATTTGAGGAGATCACAAATGATATTAGTGCCCCAAGATAGTGGGAAAGATTGGTAGGATCATACCCACCGAGATATGTGTAGACACGTAGTTTTGGGATGCCAAGCATATGGAGTTTCATAATGGAGTAAACGATGAGCAAAATGAGCCTCATAATTGAATTATATTATAACATAGATTGTGATGGTTGAAATAGAAGTTGAATAGATTGTTAATGAGATGATTGAGATATTTGTTTTCCAGAGTGACTGTAATGAAATTACTTGTATAATTGATTAAGAGCAACAAAGATAGAGCACCAAATAACACAATATTTTAGAATAATGATCTCAATATGAAATTAGAATAGCTTCGCCACTTTGAGGGGGAAACCTCCAAACCATATAACAAGACTCAAATGCTTAAATGATAATGAAATACTACCTATAATCCCCTATATATACTATTCATATGCTATGGCCATCACCAAGGCCGACCTATTAAGCATGAGAAAGTATAAATGATATGGTAAGCCACAAGTTGGCTACTCATATCCTAATACAAGCAATAGGTTAAGGGCGTAGCATGCCCTTCCCCTTCAAACCAATGTTGTCCTCAACGTTGAATAATCCTGGATGTTGCTATAGAAAACCTTCATCCTCCCAGGTGGCGTCTTCTATCTTCAGATTCTTCCACTTGATCAGATATTCCTTAATGTCTCTAGTTCTCACCTCTTAAGACGTGTTTCGCAGAATCTTCTCGGCTCCAAAATAATTCTTCCTTCCTCGTCAAGTTACGTAACTCTTCGGGCTTCAAATTTCTGTCCAATAACCTTCTTCAGGCATGAAACATGGAATACTGGGTGTATGTGTGAAGATGGAGGCAACTCTAGTTTATAAGCAACACTACCAATTTTTTTAGAACCTGATAAGGGCCATAATATTTAGGAGCAAGTTTGTTTTCCTTTTTCTGTTGCTTTAGGGACATCTGTTTGTAAGGTTGGAGATGTACAAAAACCCAGTCACCAATTTCAAAATGTCTTTCACTACGGTGTTGATCTGCTTGTTGTTTCATCTGTTTTGTGTTAATGCTAAATTCTCCTTCAAACTAGCCAAAACTTGTTGTTGATGTTGAATGTGTTCTTCAACATCTCTGACCTTAGTTTGCACCCTCAAGGAGGAAGTGATAGAAGGTGGATGGTAACCATATAATGCTAAAAATGGGGTCATTTGAGAAGAGGTATGAAAAGATGTGTTATACCACCATTCTGCAAGTGGTAGCCATTTAATCCACCTTTCTTGCTTATCTGATACAAAACAACGTAAATACCCCTCGAGCATTTGTTGACCACTGTTTGCCCATCGGTTTGAGGATGATAAGATGAACCGTGAGCTAGCCGAGTACCCAAACATGAAAATAATTCCATCCAAAAATTACTTGTGAAAATAGGATCACGATCACTCACAATTATCTTTGGGATTCCATGTAGCCTTTAACTCGTCTCCAAAAATAATGCATGATCGTGTATCTTGGCGCAAATGGATGTGATAGGGCACAAAAATGGGCATATTTTTGAGCCTATCCACAATCACGAAAATAACATTCTTACCCCGAACAAGGCAATCCGGTGATGAAATCCATGGAGACCTCCTCCCATCTCTGGCTAGGAATTAGTAAGGGTTGCAACAGACCTAGTGTCTTAATTGTTTCCCCTTTGTTCTATTGGCACACTAAACACTCTGATACAAAATTTTGTACATCCCCCTTGAGTCCTTCCCAAAATAATTCTCTTTTTATTCTATGATATGTCTTCAAAAACCCAGAGTGTCCTCCAACAGGTGAGGCATGTAGCTCTACAAGAATCTTATGCTTCAACTTAGAATCTTTACTCAAGTATAACCTATCCTTGTACCATAGGGCATTACCTTTCCACTCAAATTTGTTAGATGTCATAGATCCTTGCTTGATATTTTGTATTAGAGATTGTGTATCCTTATCTTGATTCCATTCCAATCTTGCTTCCTCCACCCAATCACCGTCAACATGGACATTCCACATAGTAAGGCATCTCATGGATGTATCCCTTAGATAACGCATCGCCTACTACATTTTCTTTACCCATTTTGTATATGATTTCAAAATCATAACCCAACATTTTGTTACCCACTTTTGTTGTTCCTCGATGATAACCTTTGCTCTAAAAGTATTTGAGACTATCGTGATCAATTTTTACCTTGAAGTGTCTACCCATGAGATATGGCCTCCATTGCTTGACTGCATGAAGAATAGCCATCATTTCTTTCTCATAGATAGGTTTGAGCAGATCTTTTCCTTTGAATTGACGACTCTCAAATGCAATTGGTCTTCCTTCCTGCATTAGAACTGCTCCCAATCCTGATCCTGAAGCGTCACATTCAACAATGAAGGTTTTTGAGAAGTTAGGAGTAAGCCAAAGCGGGGTCTTTGCACATGGCTTCCTTCAGCTGCTCAAAGGATTTAGTGGCTACGTCTGTCCAATGGAAGGCATCCTTCTTTAGCAATGTAGTGAGTGGGGTTGCTATTCTACCATATCCCCGCACAAATCTTCTGTAGTACCCTGTTAGTCCTAGGAACCCACGCAGATTTTTGAGATTTTTGGGCCTTGGCCATTCCACCATAGCTTTGATCTTCTGAGGATCAACTTTGACGCCTTCATGGGATACAATATGACCCAAATACTCTACCTCTTGTACACCAAAAGAACATTTGGATGGCTTTGCATACAAAGTATGTTTCTCCAAAACTTCCAACACGTTATTTACATGTTGTAAGTGTTCTTCCCATGTCTTACTGTAAATCAATATGTCATCAAAGAAAACTAATACAAATTTCCTTTAAAAAGGCCTAAAAATAGTGTTCATCAAGCTTTGAAAGGTTGAGGGCGCATTTGTAAGACCAAAAGGCATTACCAAAAACTCATAATGGCCCTCATGAGTCCTGAAAGCCGTTTTATGAACATCTTCCTCTTTTATCCTAATTTGATGGTACCCGAACGAAGATCTAATTTTGTGAAATAAATAGCACCATGCAATTCATCAAGTAAATCATCAATTACATTGGAATAGGAAACTTATCTTTGATGGTGTACTTGTTGAGTTCTCGGTAATTTGGACACATCCTCCATGTTTCATCCTTTTTACGTACCATGACTATTGGTGAAGAATATGCACTCTGGCTATGCCTGATGATACACGCCTTCAACATTTCCTCCACCATTTTCTCAATCTCACTTTTCTGGGAATATGGGTATATGTATGGTCTGATGTTAGGTATTTGGCTCCCTGGAATCAACTGAATGGCATGATCATGATCCCTAACTGGTGGTAGTCCCTTTGGAATTACATCAAAAACA